>VZRV01002087.1:872614-1101938 GCA_013398115.1 Falcunculus frontatus
GTGCGGGGAGGGAAGTGTTGGGATGGGTAGGGAGGGTTCGGGAAGGGAAGGTTGAGGAAGGGAAGGTTCGGGAATGTTCGGGAAGGGAAGGTTCAGGAAGGGAAGGTTTGGGAAGGTTTGGGAAGGTTTGGGAAGGGAAGACCACGTCTCCAAGGAGGAGAAGAAAGAAGAGAGGAAAGACCTTCGTTAAAAAATTAGTATCTGGAATTTGGTTGTAGCGGAATTAGCATGTAGTAGGCCCAAAAATAGAGAAAAAGAGTTGATTATATAGTACTTCGACTCATGAATCTACTTGGTCCTAGATACAGATATGAAGTACGTGCATAAATCCAAAAGCTATGGAGAATTCAAGGGAAAAATAATCTATCCAATGTTCCTAACTGTAAAGGGCTCCCCTCAGAAAATGCCTGAGCCTGAGCTTGCTGCAAGGCTGCTGACACTACTTAGTAGTAGTAGTAGTGTCAGCACTACTTTCTGCCTTCATCTTTATCTGAGCATTTACTTACAGTCAGTGTTGGAGGAGAAGCTGCGGGACAAGTTGGAGTTTT
Source organism: Falcunculus frontatus (assembly GCA_013398115.1). Classification (NCBI taxonomy): domain Eukaryota; kingdom Metazoa; phylum Chordata; class Aves; order Passeriformes; genus Falcunculus; species Falcunculus frontatus. The sequence continues at coordinate 873,163 of VZRV01002087.1, forward strand.
GGTCTGAGACAGTAAAGCTCTCAGGAAAGATGGGGTTTTGCTTAGGTGAGTAAATATATGGCAAAGCCTATGAGTAATCATAAGAGCTGTACACTAGAGTAATAAAGTGGTTGACCCAGCACTTATGGACACATTCCTGCAACTTCCTTAGGTAATCCTGCTCCTGTGTACGGTGTATTTCGTCTTGGAGAAGGTGAGGCTGGGGAATAGAGTCTTGAATTAGTTATTATACTTTATTAAGGTAGCTGAAAGTTTTAGACTGTCAGTGTTGGGAAATGTTTAGTTAAAAAAAAACCCCTGCTTTTACAGAGGAACTGAAACAATAAAGCAATAGACTGGCAGATTCTCTAATGGTCTTTCAGACCTTCTTCCAATCTTGTGTCAAACTGGAAGATTAAATAACTGTGTTGTTTTGCATTCAGTCTTAAAACCAAGAGGAGACTGGTTTTGTGATGTGAACCTAGTCAATCATCCCTAGTATAACTTAAATTGATTGAGATCTCCATACCCTGGACTTATTTCTCTAGAGACTAGGTTGAGACCTTCAGCTTGCTCCTATCATTTGATAACAGCCACTTTTGCTCTTGACTGCCCTAAGTCAAATGTAGTCCAGAGACCCTGAGGTGAAAAGAGCCCTTCCAGCCAACTTGATCAATAGCCTGAGTCTGTTTTGCGAAATTGTCGGGCAGATTTGCCAGTGAGGTCACCAAGTGTATTTACCCAGACTTTCATTCATGGTGCTGATTGTTAAAGCTCATGATATTTTATTCACATACTGTAAAATAAGAGTTCTTTTATGGACTGAAACCATGAGGTCCCTGTTGGTACAAGTTCTCCAGTCCCCATTAACAACTGTAATTTTCTGGTAAACTCTTGTAACATTGTATGCCTTTACTTTACACTAATGCTTAAAGATATAAATGAGAGGTGAAGAAATGGATCTACTCATCTCATTTATAAGTACAAGGCAGAGATAATGAGGATGAAACATATCTTGCCTAATTTTAGCTACCTTGAACACAAAATATCTACTTTAACCTCCTAGGCTAGTCCTCCTAGCCTAAATGAGGAAAACATCTCTCTTGGAAGAGATTAATCCTATTCTGAGACAGCTGCTTGCAGTGAGTATGAGAGTAGAGGTACCTTTCTCATCACTGGCTGCAGAAGAACCAGAAAATCTAGTTTGCATTGCATGCATTATTTTGGGCAGTCTGAAATCCAGTGATATGATCATCCCTCCTTGCAGGAACTAAAATTCCTGTGATCTTAATCCTGCCCTTTGGCTCATGAGGACCTGCACCTTGTGCCAACGTTTATCCTAGTACAAAGTCAATGTAAAAATGCCAGCAAAAAAGGAGGTTGTTGCTTTCATTTCCTTAGAACTATGAAAACAAGCAAGGGGAGGAAAGTACAGGATCCACTATTGCTACCATGGGGTCCAATGCAGAGATAGTTGGAGAGGGAGGTGTCTTTGGTGAGAGCTGGACCTCCTGACAGCTATCACAGACAGGCAGGGGAAGGTGCAAGGTCAACCTGTAGATCACTGGAAACTAAGCACTTCCAATCCATTAATTAATTACACAGCTGGAAAGAGGGGACTGTATAAAAAAGGTGAACACAATGACATTGCTGACAACAGGAGCCCTCTATTTATCAGTCATAATGAGCTTCTTCCGCCCCCCTGCATCCTCCCTCCCCCAGTGCTACAGCTGCACTGATGTGACTGAGCACTTGGGCTCCCCTCTCACTCCCCAGCCAGTCCCCTCCTTGCCAAAGTGAAGGTGACTCAGTTATTCATATCAGTGAGACCTGGGGTATCTCAGTCTATTCCAGGCTTCTTGGAGAGTAAACACCACCCCACTGATGTAACACATGTGCCTGCTCTTTTCTTGGGATCCTTCGCCCAACAGCTCCTTCTCTCCCCTCTTGACATCTTGTGCAATAAGCCCCTGCCTGGAATTGAAGGGCTAAAGACAAAAGTGCTACCACCTGCTCTGAATACTTGAAGCTAATGAAGTGAGCAGACAAGCACGTTGAAAGTAAAAGCTATTTTTTTCCCCCTGAAGTGGGACAGAATTAAATCACTTGTTGCAGGAGACGCTGAGGCAACCAACAAAGTTCAGAAAAGTTCAAAAGGACAAACCAAACAGATTCACAAGCCAATTAGTATCTACTGAGCCAAATGACTTCAGAACGGGATGTCTTTACAACATTCACTTCAGTGGAAATGTTATTGCCTGCTCTTGTGTTATGTCCCCAGTCACTGTAACTGTTTTTATATACAAGATAATAGGATAGATGTGTTCTCATCTTAATCAGACCTACCCTTGAGCTAGCATGCTACAAACCAACACCCATAGCATGTGAGCCACAATTCAGACCTGAGACAACACCAGCATTTGTTCAGACGCAGATTTTTTCTTCTGGACTTGCCTAGCAGAATCCTCCACAGTGCCCTATTTCTGGGGAGCAGACTTATTATACATAGGGAAACTGAGGCAGAGCCAAAGGAAAACCTACTTTTTTCAAGGCAGGGCTGAGAACATCATTGCTTTCTGAAAAGTATGCATCTTTTGGTTAACACAATCTCTCTCTTCCAGTGCCACCTTCATTAGGTGGCTTGGAGTTCACGCTGGAGAAGAGAAGCATATAACAGATCACATAAGATGGAATATTTCCAGGAGGGGAGCTGCAAACTCACAAGTGTCACCTCTTAAGAACAGAAGAGTGGAAAGGTGTGGACTTGTCATTTAGGAGAGTGGAGCTGGGGTGCAGATGGTACAATGTTAATAATATCCTCTCATTTGCAAAGGCTATGAAAAAGAACAATGCCTACTACTGTCTCCTTCTTTACTCCACACTAATGGATGCCTCTGAACTAGCAGAAGTCATTCCCATTAAATTCCTGCATTATCAGGCCATTACTTGACAGGGCAAAGATTAATCGCAAACTTTCCGGGGACCATTTATTCCATTTGCCGATCTATCTCTCCCCGTTACGCTGCTTTGGTTGTGTTGTCAATTTTTCAAGTGCCAAGGAGTTTGGACCGATCCAGTTTTCTGTCCATCCATCTGTCACACACCTGTCAATCTGGTTCGATCTGAATGCGCTGTTTGCTCTGGGAAAGTCAGAGGGGGAGGGGAGGTGGGTGGGATGCTGAATGGTGTAGGAGGCAGAAGGCCTGCGTTTAAAAAAATAAACAGAAAACAGATTAGCGGGCTGTATTAAATAGGGAATGGAGGATTCAGAGAAACTATAGAGGTAAGAGTGAAAATTTAACAACGTAAATTTAACGTCTCCCCTGGTGCTGTAGGCTGACTCATATTGTTAGTCTGAGAAACTATGAATGGGCTACCTCAAAACACCCATGGATTTATGATTATAGCTCATTTTATTGTTCTGCTTGGTGGAGGGCAATGTGTGAAATGGATTGAATGGGAGAACAGATCTTTTAAGAAAATAAACTTTTAACTCAGTGGTCTAAGTCATTATTCAATGTCTTCAGAGCTTAGCACCAGGAGTGCCCAGGAAATGCAGCAGAGGGAAAGTGAATTGTACAAACACTTGAGAGAGGAGTTAATTACCCATCCTGATTTCCTTTTAATCGGTATGCATTAAGGCAGTGAGTTTGTTCACTGCTACTTTGGTTTTGAAGAAGACGACCTTTCCTTTCTGAGCTGTTCTACTTCACCACCAGTGTATTTGTCCCATGACTTAAAGGTATTCTCACCTCACTGGTGGATACCACAGAAGATCCTGCTGCTCAGCTCAGCTCGGAAATTACACCTTGTGCATTGCCATGCAGTTTGTACAGGTTTGTCATTTGGAAGTGATATTGGTTCTGAATTACAATCAGGGTAAAATCTATTTAGATTCAAGAGTGATTTGATGGGACGCAGTGGCCCAGATCCTTCCATGTATTTAACTAATATACTAAAGCTTTGAGTGCAGTCATCATGAGTTATCACTGTAGTCAATGGAGAAAAAATTAACAATTCAAATATTAAGCAGTTGTATTTCCTCCGGAAAATAACCTCTTCCCACCTTTAACAGGCTTTGGTTATTAGGAAACCAGTATAAGTTTCTCAAGTCATTGTCTAAAGCTGGATAAGGTGAGACTAAGCCACAAGTCCCTCTGGGATCCACCTCTATCTCAAATTATCCTGATCTCCAGAAAACAGGAAAGCCTTGAGTTCAAAGTCTGCAGCATCAGTTTTAATATTTGGGACTCTTTTGGCACCCTTTTTCATTCACTCCTCTTTCACATCAAACTTTTAGGAAGCACATGGCAGTGACTATCTTGTTCCTACTATGATAATTAACCAGACTTTGCAAACAGCGTGACTCCATTCCAGACGTGTTTTAGTCATGTCTTCCTTGGAGTGGTTGTCCCGGTAAACTGGGGACAGCGCCCTCAGCAGGGACATGGAACAGCTATTGGTTTAGGATTGTTTGCTAGCGTGACAAAAAAAGTAAGACCTAAGTTTTGCGGAAGCATCAAATAACTAACAAACTAAGGAAAGATTTACTACTCATAGAATCCTGGTTCAAAATTTTTTCAGCAAGCTCCCAGGAATTATGCCTGAAAACAAAGATGTTGGTAAGTTCCTGCCCCTTTACAGAGGCACAGAGTGGTATCTTTCAAAAGCACCAGGGGTGAGGGAGAATAAATTTTTTTAATTTTATTTTTTAAAGTTTTCCTCCTTTATCTGCACTCAACATTGTAGGAGACAGATTCTGATTTTTAAAATGCCTGACAGTGAATGACCTCCATAGAAGCTATGCTTGGGAAGATCACTGCTCAGAATTAGCCCTTAAGAATCTTTACCTCTTCCTTTTTGCTTTTTCCCCATCTTTGAAACTGAAGGGTAAAAATGAGACGAAGTGGAATGATGTTCTCAGACAAGTTTGAAAAATCAGACCTGCCAGCTTTATTCCATTGCTGTGGAGTGCCAGCTTCACTTTCATCAGCCCACATTAGAGGTTTCTCACCTTCAGTCAATCAAGGGAAACCAATGCAGGCAGATGGAATAGGACACTTGATCTAGGATCTACAGGAGCAGATTGGAACAATCCTTCCAGCAAAGACTCGGTGGAGATGGAAAATAAAATAAAAAAATAAATAATAGTTCCTTTTTCACTCCTACTGATAACCATTCCTCTCACCTTTCATTACTGCTTTGCATGAAGTATCAGAGAACAGCATCTCCATTTCTGGCTTGCATGAAAAAGCTCTTTTGTGAAATGGAGGAAAGTGCAAGGAACCTCAGGATATTTCACACTCATTAGGAAACTTGCAATCATGCATTACTTGTTTGAATGCAGATTAAAGCGACTAGCAGAGTCTATGGGAAAGTTGAGGCAGCCTGACTGGAAGAAAGTGGGCAGGAAGGTTCTAATGGAGAGCTCTGGAGCTGCCTCTACTCCTAACAATGCACATTACATCACAGTCTTGCCAAAGCTCCAGGAGGACTGTGGGAGAGAAGGCAACTAGATAATCACAGTGTTAAAGATAGGTCCTTCAGGATGGGGCTGAGATAACCTGAATGTGTCTGTCTGGAGAAATGCAGCCTGTTTCGAACACTAGTCTCCAGAAATAACGATCTCAAACCATTCGTCAAAAAGTACATGTTTGGGTAGGATATTTAGGAAAGAAAAAGTTGGGACAGCAGCAAAATCTTCTTTAGAAATCCCTCCAGAAATACTCTTGGTGTCAAATGAAGGCTGTACAGATGTACAGCTGCCTCCTGTCAGGTCTTCCTCCTCTGCCTCGAGGCTAGCACCATGAAAGATCCCGAAAGAGACTTTCTGAACACATCAGAGCTACCTGTCACTGTTTCCTTTCAACTCTTTCCATAACTGCAGGTCCCCTCCTCTCTGCTCCCTTTAAGGGGCTGTTTTTGTTTTTTGTGGGGATTTGTTTTTTTGTTTGGGTGTGCGTTTCCAGTGAATCATACTTCTGATCTACTCGGTCTCCTCTTAACAGTTGCTTCTCTCTTCCATTCAAAACTGACATTTCTTGCCTCTCAGGTTTCTTTTTAAGCATTCATTTCAATGCCAAGCTGATTGCTACCTTTGTTTCTAAAGCAGACTCATTTCCCCATTGATGAGTCCAAGTTTGTTGTTGTGAAGTATTTTTTCATCAGAAATGACAGAACTTTAAGGCAATGCAATGGTGAAAGTTTCACGTTTCTTCGTGCTGAATAGGGGAAAAGACTATGAGACTGATGTAATATTCATCAACAATTTAGAACAGGAGAGGACTTTGACTCCTCTATCCCAGTATTGTCAAGAGGATAGGATGCAAAAGCCTGGCACACAGCTGAGACACCAAATGGTGCACTAGTATTGCACACACAGGAACAGTAAGGGGCAAAAGGTGTGTAGTTCCCTGTTCTCATACCGAAGCTGACTTGCACCACATTTATATTGTTCTGGTCAATATAACACCAAGAGTAAACCTGATTTCTAAGTCACTAGATACCCACACAACAAATGTCCTAGTGTGCAGCAGCACCGTATTTGGTTAGAACAGTTAGAAAAAGTGATACAAACTCAAGCTCTGTGATTTAGACTGTCCATGTGCAGCATTTCAGGCAGTAAGAAACAGTATCATAAAATGTCTCTCAGTTGTACCTCACCGTCTCTCCGGCTTTATTTCAGTGCCAAGCCAGCGTCATTGAAAACAGAGGTCAACAACTGATTGTGTAGGTGCCAAAGACAGCACAGAATAAGCCAGAAGACTGGGGAGACATGGCTTTTTGAAAGACACATTTGTGAGAGACAGGTGCCTCACACAGAACAAGATACTGCTGATCAGCTGCCTGTGTCTTTCACTAGCAGTCTCCTGGCTCCCTTTGGGTTTCTACCTGTACATGTAACCTCTAATTTTGGAAATAAAATGCCTTACACTGAAAAAAAAATAAAAATCAACATGTCGCTATTTAATGGTTGCTGATTCCATAGTTTAATTCATTATTGAAGTTTCACCTTGCTCTGAAACAATTAGGAGCACTCATATGATCAGTTACCAAGTCTCAGCTGGGAGGTAACAATTTATGGCTGAGAAGCTGGAGGTGACAACTTCTGAAAGTGCCTTTCAATTGCATCTCCCCTCAGTTGTGATAAATGTATATAATGACGCAAATACATAGCTAGGGAAGAGAAAGTTAAGGAAGAGTGATGCTTCACAAGAATCACAACTGATGGTGCATGTTGATGTACAATGTGTGCATGCGTGATGTACAATGGTGTACGCTGCATTACGTGCTGCATAATAAATACTTGTGTGTGTTCTCAAAGAAGGCATGGGCTGGTGGAGAAATCGAAATTAAGTCCAGCTCTCTATTTGAAGAAGTATAATGTGGTATAAACCCATTTGTAAGCTGACAGTCGCTGCAGGCTTGAGGTACTGAGGAAAGACACACCATGAAGACCAAACATTGGTGAGAGAGGGGCGAGCAACTAAATTAACAAGTGCCACAACAGGAACACACGCTGCCCCCATCCTTTTAGCTTGGCAGAGAGAGTTAAATGTGTTTCAGGATGGCACCAATAACCTTGCCCAGCCGTTCCTGAGTGCTGAGCTCCCACTGGAAGCATTAGAATAGGTTCCAGCAGGGTGGGGATGAGCAAAGGGGGAGCAGGTTTCTCGTCTTCAGCGATACGCTGTTTATCCAGCTTAGCCATAAAGCAACGTAAATCAAGCATGTCATCCTACCTAATTGTGTGTTCATATAGGACTTAATTGGTAATATTCCTGCAACCCAGCTCCTCAACCTTCATGTTGCATTGAGTTCTTCTCAGAGACTAATGAGCTTTATACAACAACAAACATTTAGGTCTGTTGTTCTAATTCATTAACATAATGGGCAATACAATGAGCGGTTATGATAATAAACACTAATAAGAGGCACTAGCAACACTTATTCCTAGCAATGCCAGGGCTGTATGGTGTGTTTGTACGGTGGCAATGCCATGATAAAAAGGGAGTACAGTCCTTCCAGGTCTTCTCTCAGTAACTACCTAGAGTATCAGTTCTATGTCTGCCAGCTGAAAGTGACAGTGCTATATAAATGATTACTATCGTGCTGAAACAGGACTGAAAAGTCACAAATACATTTTGTTTTGTTTTGTTTTTTAGTGAAAGAAATTGAGAAAGGAATATGGAAGACAAAGGAATCGATTCTTTTAAGTAATTTTGTGAAATAATCCAGCCCATCATAATAGCTGTGGACTTGGCTACTGCCTGAAGACACTTGAGCTGCTCTCCTGTTTGCAAATGTACTCTAGTATGTGCAAGAAAATGAAACACCAACAGCATGGAAATGTCTTTTTTCCTTTTTTCTCTTGTCACTCAAGTCACCCATCTTTGATTACAATTACTTTTTCCTTGAACAATTAACACTGTAATTAACCACTGGGACCATGTGGTCCCAAAATGCACATGTATGTGCACACACAGACTGGCAAAATTTTTTAACGCTTCATTGGACATCATACTTGTTCTCTGCATCTTCGTCCACTCTTTACCAAACTCTTTGGGATCTTGGTTTATATGTAAAACAATATGTTGCCATCAGAAAAGCTTGTTCCCCTTTTTACTTCTCAGATAAAACTATATAATAATGAGGATCTTGCTGAAAAGTGTGCTACCTGATACTGATAACCTTCAGCACAAGTCCATACCCACCACTTTATTCCATTTTAAACAATGGTCTAAGCAAGTTCAGATGTTACACTATCTGGTCCCTTCAAATTTTGTTAATCTCTGTCCTCTTCCTCCTTTTTGAATAATGGGAGAAAATGTTTACAGGTAAGACGGACCTATAGAATCACATTTTGCTCTTCGTCATGTTAAACTTAACACCTTGACTTAACAGTCGCATGCTTGGGGAGCAAAGTATCTTTTACTTTTTAACTTGATTCCTGAAAATGGTATCTCATTTCCAGGACAGGCTTTTTTTCCTCCCCTTTTGCTCTTCTACTAGAGAAACCGTTAATTTCTACAGTCATCCTCAGGTTCTCAGTGACAGACATTTCCTGAGCAAAGAAATATAAGGCTACAAAAATGTATGATTTCTGAAATTTATGGCCAGAACTTTATCACAATGGAAATATTTTTTTCTAATTGAAGTCTATGCTGCTGTTATGACACTAATTCAATTATTCCTTATATTACATTCATCATAATTTTATCTCCTTGTAAAAGAAGAATCACTTGTTTCCCTGACATTGGTAGAGTTGACTAAGGAAGGAAGGGGTGAATCTGTACTCTAATAATGTCCTTTTGCAATTAATCATAAGGGCAGTATTAAAATACAATCATAGAATCGTTTAGGTTGGGAAAGACCCTGATATCATCCATTCTAACCATTAACAATAAAATAAAACAGAATAAATCCATGTGGAGTAAATATTAAATATCCCAAAGGCTTAGAACAAAAGATTATGCAAAAAGCCTTTTAACAGTTTAACATAATATTCCTGAGAATCTGGATACCTCTTTGGAACAGTTTGGGTCAGAAATATACCGGAGTTTAGAGAAGACTGAAAAACTTTTCGCTGCAGTAAATAAAAAAACCTTTCAAACAAGTCACAAATCACCTTCAAAGATTTCTGGGTGATGCTGAGAACCTGTGATATGCAGTGCATGGTATAAAAAATGTGTTGTGCTGGAGGAACATCATCTATTATAACTCTGCTATCCCTCACGGTCCCTACATATGTCAGGAGTCTGCAAAATGACTCAGATATCCACGTGCTTCCTGCCAATAAACAGAGTTTCTATACAGGCAATGACTTTAACTATGGTGGGAGTTAATATTTGTAAGGACATGAAATGACCACTCTGTTGACAGTCTCAGATATTTATTTTCCACGCCTGTGACTCATGCATAGCACAGTTTCACCCATATGTTTGGCCATGAAATTCCCTCATTGAGTAACAAAATGCTGGAGGTACAGCTATTTTTCGCATAAATTCACCAATGACTCTCTTCCTATGAACCTCCCAGGGGGAAACAAGCTGAGGAGGTTGGTTTCCTGGCTTACAAGATTCAGAAGAGAGGGAAGAGTATCTCATCTAATCTATTCAGATTTTAAGCCTAACCTCTAAGCTAGTCATATAAGGCAACATGCTAATCAATAAATGGTGATCTGTAATTCAATTGAAGAACATTCATTCCATCCTGAAGTTGATGATGTCCTAGAAATACAGGTAATAATTTTTATATATCTTTCTGGGCCTCTTTAGTATGGAGAAAACCTAGCTTAGTTCCATAGGAAGATAGTAAAGGCACCTACAGCAGTGCTTTCCCTGAATCTCTCTCTTCCATTCTGCTGTGTCTCTTGTAGGAAACAACCTCTTCCAGGCAGGAGACACCTTCTAATGCGATTTCACAATTTGCATGAAAACCCTCTAACAGTCGTGGTCATCAAACCATGCCACCACAGATACAAAGACCTAGCAGTTTGTGTGCCACCCATTCAAAAATCTGCCCATCTTTCTCACTTGGACTGTGATCCGCAGCAGCTGAAAAGAGGTGAGCTCACGCCACACCTCCCTTGGAAGGGCTTTTTTCCCAACCCTCAGTCAATGTTTTTTACTGACCTGCAGCAGAAGCAAAGTTGTGATTCAAGGAGAGAGCTTATTTCGATTAATGGGGTATGAGCATGGGGAAAGACACGTTCATTTGTAACCTGGGAATTCTGAGGGGTACCTTTGTCTCAGAATCAATATTGCTGGAGCCACAAATGTCTCTGTCATGCTGCCCTCCCCTCCACAAAAACATGCATCATTTTTCTTCCTTTCAGGTCTCCTTTCTCCTCATCTTAGAAGCTTTTACAAATCTTACCCCTTCCTATCAAAGCAAACTACTAATGGAGTTTGGTCTTGGAGAAAGGGGAGTAGGGAGAGAAGTTGATTGTTTTAGAGAGGAAAATTATTCTCTGTTTCCTCCTATCACAGCTCCTTATTTTCCACCTGGAAAAAATACATTGCACTTGAAGAAAATAATATTAAATATTATTATTTTTTTTCAAGAAATCAGAAGATAAGGATAGAACTCATCAGTAACTTTGAATTCCATCTTTGACAATCTCACCATCCATTTATCTGCAGCTTGACTGTGAAAGATGTATTGGTGGCAGCTCACTTAATGATTTTAGAACTAGTACTGCTGGTCCCCCAAGCCAATTTGCCATTAAACAGCAGCGACTTGGAGCCTTTCCACTGTACAGTCTAATTTCTAGAGGGAGAGGAGATGGGAATTGGTTTCTCTGTGTGCAATGAAAAGTTGATTCTCACCAGTAAAGATTAGAAATCTTAACAGATCTACAGTTTTCCGATGCACATTTTAGAGGCATTTGACATTATTCAGAGTGCGGGTCCATGACACACAGAAATGGAAAGTTAAGCCTAGCCAAGAAGTGTTAGCTGCCACAAGAGCTAGTAAGCAACATTTATTTATTTATTTACTTATTTATTTGGGCAAAGTGAACCCTAGAGTTACTCCAAAATACTGGCTGTAGCTAGAAATCAATCTCTCTAGACAACCATGTAACAGAGACATAAATGTGACTTAAACCTTCAGATAGGATGTCTCTGCTATAATTGCCAATTTGTGTGGATATAGGTTTTACAAATGTTGGTCTGTTGATAAAGCCTGCTGCTCTTCCCACACCCTTCCAAAAAGACCCTGACCAAAACACTCCAGTTATGTTTCCAGAAAGTAAATGTGTTCATTCAGAAATGCATTTGCTTCTGAAGACCTCTAGATTCTTGAACTGCAACTGAAAATTTTTCATGTGCCTCTTGCCAGATTTGCTTAAAACATGGCAGCACAGACCAGCTGGTGTCATTCCAGGCCTCCATCAGTGCCAGGCATAACACCAATGCCAACAGTCCTCCATCAATGTTTTTCTCTGACCCTCTACATATAACTGGGCACTGATTTTCCCAATTAGCTCGTTATTAAGTGCAACGACTTTTTAAGTTGAAATTTGTCTTCGAAAAGATCTCTGTACTCCTTTTGAAGAACATATTATAAAATACACCACTTGTTTTTCAATAGGCAATTATACCCACTGCTTAAAAAAGAAAAAATCCATTTATCTAATTTCAACTTCTGGTCTTTTTTTCTTGAAACGCTTGTTCCCTTAGATTGAAGAGTCTTTTATTACTGCATATTTTCTTCCTTCTGAGGGCTGGCCACAAGGTCATGAGCCAAGAAGTCAGTGCATTATATATCGAGTCACCATCACAGGATTGTACACGTGCCTTCAGCTCAGACCTTTTACTGCTGTGCGATAATAGTGTGGCTGGCTGGCTGCTGTGTCTCACCAGGATGGTGGTGACTTCTTCAGTGGCAAAAATATTGTTTGTGATCGTGTAATTGGGCTCAACTCCTTCCCCTCTGTCTTTGCTTCCCCTCCCACTCCTCATCTGTTTGTGCATTTGGACATGTTGTTCCCCACTTTTTTCTTTTTAAGATGGACCTCCCTGACACTGTCTTCTCCTCCTCCTCTTTTCCCTTGCTCCATGACTTTTTGCTGCTCCCAAAACCTGCTTGTCTTGCAACACCACCTCCTCTGCTCCTGCTGGTGGGGCTGGCAGTTCTGTTTCCATGAGGAGTTAATGTTAATAATGGCAGAAAATCTTATTAGCTTGGAGCTTGTGATTTCATTTCAATGCCAGCGAGCTGCATTTCAGTATCAGTAACCAGTGATTTAGACTGCAAGCTCTGTGAGACAGGGTCTTTGATATGCGCAGTTATGGCATCTCCTCACCAGTGATGGGTCTTATGACTTCTGGGGTTCAGTAAAATATACAATAAGTGATTAAAGTGATGATCTGCATAAGTAATTAGGTAGTTGTCACTTCCCCTCACCTTCCCAGGGCATTCCTGCATGTGATCCCTGTAACCTTTGATTATCAAAATTGTCAGGACTCTTTCTGACTGTCTGTGAACCTGGATTAATTCAGTCTGTGTCTGCCTCACTTCCTCATGGGTTGAACAATTATAATAGCTGATGTTTCAAGGCTGTGAGGGCTAATGTTACAGTATTTGCATCATGGTTTAGGATCCTTCAGCACAAAGGATCAGGATAAATATAGTGCCGTGTTGTTACTGAATCAGAATACTGCACAACGTCAATATTTAAATTTCATTTGTGTTTCTGACATTAGTGGATTTTTTTTTCATCTAGGAACGTTTTCAACAGCTTCAAGGAAAGACAGAAAGGGGGTGGCCACTGAGTTTTACTGGAAGATGAGAAGCCCCTCAATTTTAGTCTTTTTGGAAAGGTATTCAGTATTAAAAAAAGACTGGTAAATCTGATAAAACTTTCTGTCAATAAATGAGTGATTCTTCTTTCAAATCAGAATAGGAAAACACTCAACTCAATACTCAATGCCATAACCCTCTGTGAAAAGCAAACAAAAAACTGATTTTCACAAAATTTTTGTCACTAATGTTTTAACATGACCACACTAAGAAATTCACTGGTATATTCAGTCCTAGGGAACAGTTTATGTGTGGGAAACACTGGATCAGGCATATTTAGAACAGTGATGCTCAACCATGATCAACTTCTGGCATGTTGTGACTAGAACTCACTCAGATGCCTAAGCAAATAATTTGTTCTTAAGACCAAGTAGCATTTTCCAAAGATTTTATACTACACATGAATAGGATTGTGAAAATCAGGAGGTTCTGTGTGAACTTGAAAGGAAAATCCCTAGACCTGTGTTACTCTAACAGATTTTTGGCTCTCAGGCTTTATTTGATTTTCAAATCTCTTAAGATCTCCCCATTCCTTTCTTTTATATATTTTAGCTTTAAGAGAAAATTAACCCTTAGAAATAAATAAAGGATTTGTAACTCAATAGCGGCATACATCCTGTACATAACTGATGTTTGATGGGAGCCTTTGGCAGTCCTTGTCCAGTTTCTAGGATAATGAGATAGATGCAATTTTTATATTGCTATTGCAATAATAAGAATTATCATCATAAATTTATGTTCTGTTTGTGGTGTCATCCTATCACCTTCATATAACTGCTTGGCACAGATCCTTCTGTCTTTCTGGTGTTAGTCTAATTTAAGATTTGGGAAATATCTGTTTCAAATCATACCCAGTTTTAGGACTGACAGATAAAAAAATTCTTGAAATGGCTGCCATGGACCAACAACTTAACATACATCCCCAAAGAAAAGTGTATCATATACCTTGAAATGTAAATGGTACCTGAATATTAGTATTAAAGAGGCAAAATGCCAGAAAAAAAATTTAGGATAAATATGAACATCTATGGGAACTGCTAGAGGATGATTGGGTCATTTCCTCAATTCTAGTACCAGAGATGGAACAGTTCAGCAGTTCTTAAACTTATGCAAGACATCCAAGAAATGTAAGTTTCTTATCAGCAGTGTTACCCAGTTTCCCTTTGCTATCCATATTTGAATTCAAATATTTCAGATACCTTTCAGAGGAAGAAAAACATTTATCTTCCACCTTGTCTTTCACCAAAATATTATTAAATCTTATTTTGCTTGAGTAAGTGGTGGTTTCTGCTTGAGAGACAAATGTTGGAAGGCAGAAGGGCCTAGTGTGTCATTGAACAATGACAATTATGTTAAACTCATTTAGTGCACTGTAAAGGTAATGTGCCTAATTGGAACATAAGAATAGGAAAAAGAAAGGAAAAAAGAAACGCTTGTATTATCTTTTCTATTTCTTCTCCTTTTCTTTTTAAGGATAGCCTATCATTAGTCATCATGAAAGCTCTTGGTGGCCACTGAAACAGAAGAGGGACCTTTGACACAGCTTGATCAATCCTAATTGAATAGACCAGAGGGACAGAAGCCAAAAGGAGGGGACCCATTCTTTGCATTTGACAGCCTCGTCCTTTTTAGTTTGTCAGCTGTCAGAAAACATTGGGGCACTCTGAGGGTGCATGAGAATGCTTTAAGTTGTCATACCGTTTTTTTGCCACATGAAGAAGGTTGTTTTAAGCCTTGAGAGTGTCTGGTGTGCTCCGAATATCTAAAATTCTAACTCTAGGAGACACCTGGTGTAGTCAGTGAAGTAAATGAGAACTTTACTAGGTAAAGGCTTGAAATGTTTCCTCAAATTTACAGAAAGTTTCGTTCCACTCCCCATCCCTTATACCCCAATCCAGGTTGTTCATCATTACACTTTTATCATTTACCCTCTTCTTTGCACAGGGGTAGGATATGAGTCAGAGAAGACTGAGACTTCCTATTTCCTGCCACAAAACCCACCTGGAGATGCTTTCTCTATACTTCTGCATTTCCCATGAAAAGTTGATAGCTGAAGAGAAGACCTGAGCTCCTAAAAAAACCTGCAGGTATTGTGCAGTATCACGGTGTCTTTGTGCTACAAAAGGGCAACATTCTTTTGACTTCTCAGAGTTTGTCTTACATAAGCCCTAACATAACCATTGCTGGACCTGAACAAATACTTCTAGGAATATTGAGGTGAGGGAAGAAAGGGGATAGAAAATTTCTGCCTTTAGTCTTCCTGTCCTCTCATCCTTTTTTCCTCTACTGTGCTGGTATGATATTACTGCAACCAAGGAATTGGTTTCCCACGAGAAATTTCAAGCAGTAAGTAGGGGAGTAGAGCGGGAGATCTAGGATTGGATCAAAAAAGAAGAAAAAGTCTTAGATTAAAGACGATGTGTTGAGGCCTTCGCTTGACACTCACAACAAGCACCTTCATATTCAGCTCTTTACTAGTGACCCCTTTACTGGTGATGACTTCACAACCTTCCCTCTTGCCTATCACTACACGCAGTTTTTTGGGATTTTTGCCCCTTTTGTCTATGCTTTGAATCCAAGCACCAGACCACCAAAGGAATTCACTGCTTTCACATTGCTTTCAGCTCGATGAGGAGCTCAAAGTGTTGAAAATCTCCTCAGAAACTTCACCCTAAATGAGTCTCCATCTCAGTGGTAAAAAACCAAGCAACTAAAACTGCTTGGAGGTGTTACTATCTTCTCACTCTATGCTAGTCAAAGCTCAGACATAATTGTGTCTCATTCCTTCTCTTGCATTTTGACAAGTCAGAGAGGAACTTAAGAAAAGTCCACTGTTGTCACTTCCTGATCACCTCCCTCACTGCAGTGTTTGTGAACCACACTGTCTTTTCTGCTGTAAGGACTGCCTCAATCATGTGTTTGGCACAGAAAATGTGCACAAAGATCACAGTTCCTCTAGCCAACAGCCGCATCAAAAAGACACCTTCTTCACGAGCTGTAGGAGAAGTGAAAATTGTCACATTGACAGTTCCTCAGGGCAAAGTTTGGAATTTTGTATCTATATCTACAACAAAGGATTTGCTGCAAACTCTTGTTCTTGCGCTGTTCTCTGAAGGACCCATCTCTAGGCAATCGATGCACTGCACAACATTAATATAATTAAACCAAAAGAGCAACCATTACAGAAAACTAGGAAAAAGGAAGTCTGAAAGGAGGAATGAATAACTTAAGAAAGGTCAAAATGGTCATCAGCGCTGTCATCACTGCAAAGGTCTTAAAGAGAGCCTGCATGGCCATAGAGGGAGTTGACAGACATCCACAGGGAATGTTTGAAGCCAGGCTGTGATGGTGGAAGTTCCTATCATATTCTAGGAAGTGTCTTAGCATTGAAATCCATGCGAACTCAGCTGCACTGAGAGCACCATCTGAGAGGCGAGAGCCCTGACAGGTCATATCTAACTCTTAACATAAAGAATTCACAGGAATTTGCTCTCTCATTATTCAGCTTGTGCTGAGGGAGATGAATTTCACTCCGTGGCATTGGTTACTCCTGTGACAGCTGAGTGGGTTATGTGTCCGGGAACAGGAAAAACCTGTATTCTTATGCTGTATTTTCACTGACAAATGTCTTTCACTGTGGCAGCTTCATAGGATTTTAATTTCTGCCTACAGCAGCACAGGTACTGATGCTGGTCACCGAGTCTCTTTAATCCCAGAAAGGGAATAGGCCATGAGAAAGGTAAGGTAAACTATTTCCAAACATGTCTCAGGCTGTAATTTAGAGTACTTGGGTCTCTGCTGAATTTAGTCCTCCAATAAATAAACAAAAATTATGTGGTTTCTTCACCTTGGTGTTTTGAACAGAAACTTTTGATTCTCCAGTTGCCCATGATTCACAAAGACGTGTTGAAAACCAATTTAAGACCCAGCAGAACCGAGTACACCACCACATTCAGCCAGCTGTGGAGATTCATGCCAGTGCTTCTGCCACAGGACAGATGATGAATGGCTGTTGGTGTTTGGGAAGATTCTGCAGCCCAGCGCATATTGCCTTGATCCTCAATGTCAGCAAATAGGTCGTCATACTGCTGGAGATAATCAGAGTGCCTGTTTTTTTTACCCCTTCGTTCTATTGTAGGAAAGAACTTTAATATTAGGAAAAGCAGAAGGAAAGTATAAGGTTTGAAGGTGGGTGGCTCTGAAAAATTACTAGCATAAGTTGCTGGGGTTGCTGGCAATGTTTCCTTCCAGCTCAAACAGGAAATTCAAAGGTGCAAGACAACCCTGTCTATAAGTAACACGTCTCACACTTTGGCTTTGAGGAGAAAACTCCTTTTACTCAGGATAGAGATACCTGATGGAGAGAGAAGAAAGTCATCTGTGACTGTTGCCACTGATGGTCATTGTTAAGTCATGAAACAGTTCCTATAAGTACAGACTATTCCATGTGGATTGTCCACCTGCTGCAGGAACTGGGATGTCACTCTCTACAGCCTCTCATGCACAGAAACTTAAATATATAATATCCATTACCTCTACTGACCTCTACATGAATAAAGGACATGCTGAGATATTTTCACATATGATGACATTTTCTTTCTGATCTGTGACCATAATGGATTTTCTCCCATCTTCCCTCACATACACATTTCTCAAGTATTTGAATGTGAGAGTCTTGGCTCATATATAAACATTTCATGGTGCTTTGAAGTCCCTCAGCAAGGAATAAAGTTTCCAGTCCAGATTCTCAAAATGCAGAAGAAAGAGAGAAACTATAGGAATAAAGTTGTGTCCTTCATACATGTGGAAATATTGTGAGAGGGGGTTGATGGCAGGACAGAGAGAGATTTGGAAACTGGAATGAGCTGTCTGGAAAAACCACACACTGAGTGACAGATGGACAGAGAGGGTCTACAAAAAGAAGAGACCTGAAACAGCTGCTTTAGAAAGGACACAAGTTACAGGAAAACAAAACAAAAAAAAAGAACAAATATAACGGTTTTTTTTTAAATTTTAATAATTCATAAATAAAGTAGTTCCTATTTCATCATTCCTCTCCTTGGACCTCCCATATCCCACTACTGCTCTATTCAAGTCCAAAGATATACACACCACTTCTCGCTAGTCGTAGCACACTTTCAAAATCAGACATTAAAAAAAGATGAGCTAGGAAGAAAAAACTTACAAAAAAGAATGTAGATGTGTGCAGCAATTATCAGTTTACCATTGTGGGCAATTTGGATTTCATTGCCATGGATCTATGATGTTCTAGAAACAACTCTAAGAATTTGGTAGAAAGTATTACTTACTCAAGTATTCATGGAGTAATTTGATACTGAAATTTTTATGAAACTGGTGAAGAATTACTGTAGACTTTATTGTGAGGAGAACCTTTGATAATATTGAAGTTGCCATGTCTTTAAAAGTCAACTGAGGAGCAGTAAAATTTGGTGTAATTGAGAAACAGTTGCTTAGCGCATTACAAAATCAGATGTGCTATTTTGCAGAAATTAATGTGAAGACAAGAGGAAAAAAAAAGGGGAAAAAAAGACATGAGAATCACTATATGGCTCATTACAAGTAAATTTGATTCTGTTCAAACAACCCTGACTACAGAGACATTTGAATCAGCAAAATGAGATACTTAGCAAAGGACTAGTATATCTCTGTCTTGCTGGACTGTCCTAGCTCTTCATCCCTGTAGTAGTAATCAGTTGAAGAGACTCATTCATATTTCACATCTTCTTATTACAGAGATAGCATTTGTGTTAAGAGTCTGAAAGTCCTAGATATGATATTTCTAAAGCAGAAACAGAATAAGAAATTACATCCTTGTTCTACAAAGCCAAAAAACCACCTTGGGAGCAAATTCTTACATGATGTTCTCCTGTAGTGAGAGAAGGGATTTTTTTGTATATTTTTTTGTTGTGTCCTTCCCCCTACCTTTTGCATGGCACAAAGCTATGTCGGGTTCACTCTATTTTAACGATAAAATCAGTGTTAGCTTTTAATTTCACTCATTCAAAAACAATTGAGGAAGAGCAAAACGTCATTTTTCTTCAAGTGGAAGCATATTTTTCTTGCTCTGTTTCGGGGGCTAACTGTGCAAGAAAGTCCATGGGAGGAGATTCCTAAGCTAGCTATCAAAACCAATACTGACAGGCTATAACTTCTAATCAAAGACTGACCTCACTCAGAGTGTATAGGACTCCAGGGAAAATCTTGGGAACTACAGACTGGTGAATCTGACTCCCATCCCTTGAAAGATGACAGAGTCTATAATAAACAATAAAATCATACAGTAAGTGAACTATATTTTCTGTTGTGCATCATGGCTCCTGCAAAGGGAAAACCCACCTCAATAACTTGCTGAAGTTCCAGCAAGGGGACTGTAAACGCATGGATGAAAGGCAAGGAATATTAAAGAGAAGAGACTTTTCAAGAGAGAAGTCAATAGGGATTGGTCCTGGAAGCAATTTTATTCAACATCTTTGTCCATAACCTGGAGAAAAAATAAGGAGAGGAATATCCAGCTTTATAGATATGATAATCACTTTTCTGTTGACAAGGGGCTGCAGACAGATCTCATAACAGTGTATGAATGGTTTACAAATAAACTCCAATGTGGATAAACCTAAAATGATGCAAGTTAGAAAAAAAAAATCCTAAACAGTCACTGAAGGTTTGTAAAGCTGAACATGAAACTGGCAGTTACAGTTCAGGTGAGAAATCTTGGTTTCGTGTTGTCAGGTGTCTGAAATCTTTGACTCAAGTTGCAGTGGCAGCTGAAAAAGCCAGTGAGGTGCGGGGCACCATCATGAAGGTGTTGATATCAAGATAGGATACATATTTTTGTATCTAAAAGGTATTGTGAACTCACATCTTGAACACGTTTGTGTGTTTTTCTGGCTTGCACACCTCAAGACAGACATACTGAAGCTAAGGAAAGTAAAATTACGGATAAGTGTTATGATCAGGGTGATGGGGTGGCTGCCTCTTGAAGGGCAATTGAAAGACTGGGACAATTCAGGAATCTGAGGTGTGATACCATGAAGATTTACAAAAGATGAAAGCATTGGCAAGCTGAATGTGGAAATGTTGTTCAACAACATGCAATAAAAGAAGTAAGGGAACAATGAAAGTAGCGTTAGTTTTGTTTGAAACTGACAAAAGGAAAAGCTTTTTTATGCAATAAATTGTGAACCTCTGGAGTTTGCTACCACAGAAGATTGTACGGAAGGACAATATCAGCTGGTTTATAAAGTTGTTCACAGACAGTATATTACTGAAATGGAGACCAGTAGGATGAGCTGTGGGAGTACAGAAGGAATAGCTTGCAGATAGGAGCTGGTTTTGCTTGCTCACCTTGAATAGGATCTCTGATGAAGTCTGAACACTTGGATTGATGAACAATTGGTCATTTCTTATTTTTCTTACATCTGTGTACTAGTCTGATAGTAGACATGATGTCCATGGCCTATTCTAGGGCAGGCCCTACATGTGCCAGTTCTGAAAAAAACCTGTGCAAGCAACGGCTGATCGAGAGTTTACTCCAAGCTGAATAGCTGTAGCGAAAATTAGGGAATACAAGGCCAAGCTCAGCACCATGCTAAAGCATCTGCTTAATGAGGACTAACTGTGGTCTATATAGAAAATATTTCATGGTTATATATCCCTAAAATATTGTCTCTCCAGGGTCAAAGATCTGCAATCTCCTGTGACACTGAGTGAAATCACTTGTTCCCGCAAACACATCATTATCCAAGGCAGGAGTAAGTTTAAGGGACTTATTTTTCTGGGACTTTGGAAGAAGTTGGTGTGATCCATTCTGGCTGGGGATATATTTTGTGAAACCTTAGCTCATTATTTACCTTCTGGATATTTTATACCCCAGGTGGGCCAGTAGCATGAATATTTCAAAAGAGGCTTTGTTTATCACTCTGAGCATATTATAAGAAAAAAAATGGCTGTTCACAGAGGCGGCTGCTTCGTTTGCTCCAAGAGGTTGGGATGTAGATGTCATTTTTATAAACCTAGTCAGCAAGGGCACTGGAGTCTAAATGATACTGACTGATGCTATGGAAATAGTTTGTCCTTTGTGAAGACATTTTACAATAGCACTCATAATTGGAAGAGTGAGCATATAGATCCAAAGCAGAGATTCACCAGGGAAGTCCTGATTGTGCTGTTAGAAATGTCTTCTTTCTAATAACAGGGTAAAAGTTATGACCTATTTTTGGTATCCAGCACATGACTGGGAATGAGAAATGGGTAAGATTCTAACCTCATCTAAGGCTTTGTGAGTCCTGGAAGGAGTGAGCCACATCCTTGTTCATTGCAGATGTGGAGAAGAGCCTGACTGGGGTCTGAAGAGCAATAGACAAAGTAAGTCAGGATCTTTTCAAGAAATACTATGAGCTTGTTCTAGCCAAATTACAGGCAGACTCCTCATTATCCCTTTTTTTTTAAGAGAAAACTTAATTTTGGACTGCCCTTAAGGATTTAGACTGGCCCTCTGTGCCCTGCATCTGTGTCTCCAGAAACGTAAGCCTCATACCTCACCTGGTATGTACACCATCACCATGCCTAAGGGAGGAGAACATTGTAAAGCCTCTTTTGGTCCACATTCACTAGAAGTTCTGTATGAAAATACATTTGTAAAATGCTGAGTTCTACATTTCTTCCCAAGAAGAGAAAAAACCACCCAAAAATCTCAAAACCAAATCCACCTTAAAGAAAGGCATAAAAGACTGTGAATAAAACGATAGGTTAATTTCACCAAAGACTTTGATGCTCCCTCTTAAGAACAAAACACAAATAGTATCTTTCATTTAACCAATAAACAGCACAAGGGAACCTGACTGAGTGCATGATATTCCACACGCACTTTTTGAATATTTTCTTGGAGTGGCCTGAAATGCAGAGGGTTTAAAAGGAACTCAGGGGACTATCTTGCTACATGCTTCTGCTTTTCATACTTCAGACCAGGAGCCAGACCAGACTATTATGTATGCTGACTGGATGAACCACAGTTGCATCAAGAATCCTATTTCAGCTCCAGCATAGCATGTTGCTAAATCTACAGTGAAGATAAAGCTTGCTATGCACACTACAATGCTCATCAATAGACAGCACTAATACTTATAGTAGAAGATATTTTTAAACTGGCCACGTTTTGGTGCATCCTCTCTCATATTCATTCTTCAGAACCTCAATAATGATCTGTGAGAACTCCTTTAAAACCCACCAGGCATAAAATCATTTGCAACAGAGTTCATCAGTAAAAGATATTCTGTCATAAATAGATAACTTCTGAGTCCCATTTTTGATGTACGATTTCTGAGATTGCCTCTGCATGCAATGTTGATAACATGAGAGCAAAAGATGTCAGGTTGTAGAAAAAACTTGGGTTAATATTTTAACCTTTAAGAGGTATGGGTTATTTTATGCATGTCTTAGACACATTATAATTTTTGTTATGCTAGTGATACTCCAGAGTCATTCATTTATCTGAAGACTTTTAGATTTATTCCAGTGAGATCAAAAGGAAGACAAATTAAACTGACATCCAACAAATAGCCTTCCTAATATGTAAATCAAGAGATATGAATCTGCAGTTATTGATAGGTACAAATTATCAGTAATTGGCCAGACGAGGTAAGAGCTTTGTCCTGTTCCACTTACTCTTTCTCAAAATTCAGAGGAAAGAAATTCAATTAATCAAAAAACTTGAAAACACCTAAGTACTCATCAGTCTCTTTCATTTATTCTAAGCATTATTACAGACAAGTCTTACCAATGTTATTACTCACTTTGATTTAAAAAAAGAATTTAATATTAAACCCATTAAATTTGTCTGAAAATTAATAAGAACAGCTAGCATTAAAAAGTCTGGTTTTGACCACTTACCACCTTAGCTGCATGGGCTGGTAAGTTTTGAACAATCGAGTCAGAGAAGTGTTAACTTCTTGAGTGGTTTATACTTGTGAGTGAATCAGTTGAGGTTTGGTTATGTGATCAAAAAAAAAAGAAAAAAAAGAAAAAATATATTCCTGCTTCTTGATTTCAAATATTGTTTTTCTTCCCAAAGGGTGAAATACAGGATGTATAGAGGAGTTGAACCATAATAAGTGTCAGAGAGATGCAGCATCTTAAAGCCCTGGAGAAGTCCTAATTTGAATTCTATTCTGAACTTCCTGGCTTAGGCCTCTGTCTACGTCCTCCTGCTTTTATTCTCTTTAGTTGTGCACTAACAACTTTAAGGCTCGTGCAGCGTGTAAGCTGATTGCTTTGAATATAAATGGGTAGACTATTAAAAGCAGAATTTAGGCTTCTACTCATAAATCATAAAAGGAAGCATAAATTCTGTGTTTTAGTGGAGATTTAAATTCCTAAATGGGTTTTATAGGTGCCACATAAGACCTATTGACAATACCCCTTTATGATAAAAAGTAAATAGAAGTGACAAAGTCAGAATTCAAAATGCCACTGCTTAGCTCCCACTAGCCTGAAGAAGACCAAAAAATGGCTGGAGGAAATCTCAGAGGGAAACAAATGATAACATGAAATTAAATGTGTAATATTCCTTTTTATGCTGTGTGGGGGAAAAAAGCACTCAGAGAATGAGCTGGTACATTTGCATAACAAAGGAAATCAACAACAACAACAAATTGCCATCGTGTTCAAAGCTGATAATTGCACAGATGACAACAAGAAAGCGCCTTTCTTCTCAGCTCTCTAGGGGACAAGCCTCGTCGAGATGAGGAAAAAAGGTGGAAAGTGACCCCACTTGCTTTCATGAAAATTAGCAACCTCAGAAAATGTCTTTGGTGCAAGGGGGTGGCCAGTGAATGGTGTGAATGCTAATGAACACGATGAGGGCAGAGGCTCAGCCAATGTTCCCATCAGCTCCATCAGACAATCAACAACTGGCAGCAGACTCTTCTTCAAACCACCCTCATCCAGCTCACCTTGCCGAGAACGGGGTTTTATTGAGAAGTTACTTTGGAGGGGTTTCTGGGTTTTGTGTGTTTGTTTCTTTTTTCTCTGATATTTTCTTTCAAATATGAACTGAATTTCAAATCGAGCCCTGTGAAATGGGGCAATCTCCTGTGTTTCTGTACAGCCCCAAGTAATGATCCTCAGTTTTCCCAGGCCAGTTATTTGGGCCTTATCTCACCTCACTGGGATCAAGGTCAAGGCATTTGCAATCACCTTCTCCTCTGAGGTTCCCAAGCCCGAGAAGACTTCTCACTCTGGAGAAAGAGGTGGTACTTTAGGCACCAGCAGATCACCAATCGTGACTGGTTTTGTCAGCAGAGAAATATGTATTTGCTTCGAGATCAAGACGAAACATAATTTGATTTATCCAATGACTTCCTAGAAGTACTGTGACTCCAGAAGTCTACTAAAACTGCTGAATAGTGGTGGCTTTTTTTTTAAATATCCGGTGATAGGGTGTCCTTGAATAGGTCTCTAAAACCCTTTGAAAATACGTGACTGATGCTGAAAGTCCTAGACAGAAAGACAGGCTGTAAGAGACCAGGACCAACTGATATGTCCCTGTTTAACTCATCACTCCTTACCCTTTTCCATCCTTGCATCAATAATGCAACAGGCAACAAAAATGAACAAAGTCACAGAGTCTTATTCTAGTCCTTCTTATTTTGGACCAGCTCTAGTAGCACAAAAATAGCTCCCATTGGCAAGTCTCCACAGACATGAGAAGTTTAAACCCCTGAAATCTGTCCTTTAACTGTATGTAAAATATCTATAAAACTTAAAAGAGTTTCACCATTTGAGTTAAGAAAAAGTCCTTTCAACCTTTGAAGAGTTTAACATAAATAAAAACAATTCTAGAGAGATAAATTATTAAAGTCAGTGTGTATTCTGTAAGGCAAAATATGTGCATGTATTTTAAAGTATTTGCTACAGAATTCAACAACAGTTTTAATTTTCTGTCAATAGGATTGATTAAAATACAAACCACTCCTCTTTCTACACCCCCCAATAACACAGAGAAGAAAATGTCTAAAATCAGTCAGGTACTGTTTTGTTTTTAAATCCCCTGGGATTTTTGTATTTGGTGTCTGATGTCTAGTTTGCTTTTATTCATTCCAGAATAAATGGATGGCAGTCAGGGAGACCTTGAACAGACAGTTTGGGTACTCACATGAGATCCCTGGGTTCAAGTCTGGATAGTAGACAAGACAGAAACTTTTGCCTGAGGCTTTAACATCCTATGTACCTTAACCTGTCAGTCCTTACAGATGGAAAAGTTTTATTATGTTTATACATAATGAAACATTTTTAGGGAAAGGGGGTGCAGGCGTGAAAGCTCTGTCATTGGGGGACTCATTTAGGAAGACTGAAGGCACAGATTTAAGTCCTTCTTCAGCCAAGGAAGAAAAGAGCAGGTAAAAGGTCTACCTAGACAAATGCCATGAGCACTGGCCAGCACTCAATCTCTCTCGTGTGTGTTCATTTACCTACCCCATCCTTCTCCTTGTGGACAATAAACATGAGAGATCTTAACATCACTCTAAATAATCATTAAAATACATTAAATCCTCAAAAATCTGTCACTGGGTAGAACTCTTTCATTGCAGTCGACACTTGGCTCTTAGAAGCGAAACTGAACTGCTGTAGAAACAGATGAAGAGGTGACCAGGAAAGGGATAAACGCTCATGTGGGACTGTGGTGTCCTGTAGATAATTCTGACAGATCCTCCAGCTATCTTTAGACTCTGCTCATATTTTTGTCTAAACACATTCAATTGGCAAGTAGCTGAAGGAAATTGCTGTAGGAGAAAAGAAAATTTTACATCTACTTGCTCCTTTTGCAGCCTCAGATGTTTGTGACTCAGGACCGTCATCCTCATGTTACAGAGCACAAGTAGTTTTGCTTCTGTCTCTGCTTCATCTCCACCCATCAAATGGAAGTGAAGTAGCTACTGGTTTCTCACAGGGCCTGGGGAGCGGTCTGGGATATTCACTGGTTGTACAGCTATGACAAAATGAAAATATGAATCCAAATTTTCTGAACAGAACCCAGGTGCAGAAGTGTGTGGGGAGTCGAATGCTTTCTGTGTTGTTTGTTTACTTTGTTCTGGAAGAATTACAAGAGGAAGGCGTTCTTTTCTGAAGCTCGTAGAGCAGCTCATCAAGACCTAACCTGGTAAGTGGGTCCTTTCTTGGCTGATTTCCCTGCCTGCAGTGGATGAAGCACCAGTTGGCATTTCTCTGGGTGCAGGTTCCACTAGATGCATCTTTAACGTGTTACTCCTGCCAGGTTTCAGTTGAAGCAGCAAGTCTAGGGTGTGCAGATAGATGAGTGTTTCCGACTGAGGACAGCAGGTGCACAGAGTGGACTGTGAAAACAAGGGAAATGGGACTGGCTTGCATCGATCCTGGCTGAGTGCAGCAATCTGAACCATGGACAACTCTCTGTAACGGGCTGTGAGAATTGTGCTGAGAGGCATGAAGTGTGGGACAGGCGGAGGGAAAGCTGGAAATACTTTGAAGTGAGAATCAGCCTAAATCCATCACAATGCACAGTCAAGTACATATGCAAAGCCAGGGTTGAGGTGCTTCCTAGAGGCCCATAAAATCAGTTATCTATTCTGGTCATTAGCAAAAGGTTGATTGTTAATGCTGTTAATTTTCAGTAGTGTACTTCAGTTTACTGATAGACAGAGCTGGAAGCTGCTTCCTCAATATTTTAACCTAGTTCCTAAATAGGAACAGGTTATTTCAGACTTTGTGAAATTAATGAGGACTGTTTGCCAATGGCTTGCTTGTGACTGGATTCTCTGATATCTAATAAAGGACAACATCAATTAGCTGTTTCTTCAGTGGAAGCAGCGGTAGTGCCTTTTCCTCACCATTTTACCTCTTTCCAAAATTCATATTAAAGGAGAATGTATCTGAGTCTTTTCCTCCACTGCTTAATTTATCCAAAATCGGCTGAGTTCAAAAGTTGAAGGACAGACACAGACTGTGTTCCTTTCCCGTGAAGCCAGATTTATAATTTTAGATTAAGTCAGAGCTGCTTAGGGATCTCCATGGCAGTACTATATAATTTCTTCAGTGAACAGGTTGGGATAACAAAATTATCATGGCCACTCTTCAGCTGAGCTGATTAGACCGTGCCTCACCAACAACTGCCCCTCTCTGGGGGTCTGATCCCATCATTCAGTCAGACCCTGCCGATGTGTTTTGGGACCTACTCCCCTATAGTGTTTGCAAATGCCTGGCAAATGCTAAGAAATATCAGTCTCACTAGGGAAGGAACTGGGGTTTAATGCCAAGGGACAGAGTGATACGAGGAAAGAAGGAAAGACGGGTTACATGAATTGTCCAAGGAATGAAGAAAGATTGTGGCATAAACCCACTTTTATCTCCCACATATCAGCTTAGTACATTCAATAATATCCCACCTCTAAACATTGGTGATTTGCTATTTGGTACAATCCTGCAGTACTTGGAGCTACTAGGGTTTCATTGGGTTTTGTTTCCCTTAAACCAAACTCAGATCTTTCAAGTAATAGTTTACAGCAGGAACAGGGCTATTTCTTTTCTCTCATTAGTTCGTCCAAATAACCAGACCAGATAATTTCCACTATTCGACAAGAATTTAAACTCCTGCTACGTGTCCTTCAGGGGCAAATCTAACCCCGTGTCACCACTAGGTCAATTTCTAGCAGATTGGCGAAGGCAACCCTTCCATATCCCATGTCCCTGCTCCTCCTTAACATTGGATTTCTCTGTCCTTTGTTTATTTCATTTCCTGTGCTCACCATGCAATGAACCTCCCCAGGTTCATTCATTCATTTCACCTTGGCAGCATGTCACTATGCAGACAATCTATTGAGGATGAGATTGAAATAATATTATGCTACCGAGCTGATAATACGGGACTCTAATATCTCTTAGCAGCATCTCCATTGTGCTATGTCAGTGAAACAGATCAGTCTAGTGTAAACCAAAGGGAATGTGGGGGGCATACTTCTGCTATCAAAATAAAACTTCTAATACATCAGCAACAGAAGGTGAAGGGGCAGAAGAACTGCAAGGGAACAGATCAGTTACCTTTCAAGTAGCACCTCTGAGAAGGTAGCTAATAAACATTGGTATTTAACTCCAAGCACTTTTCCTCCCTCTCTTTTCTCCCGTCTCCTTGTCTTGTCTGCTCCCAGTAATACACTAGCTTGATTATATATAGCTCATTTTAGTGACATCATAACCATTCCTTTGGTGATTATCATGTTACTTAAATAGATTTACGGTCGGTGCATTTGAATAAAAAAAAGGGATGAAGGGGGGATGTTCAAGGAGCCCTGAGAAAAGATATTCAAGAAGTGTGGTTAAGACAGCCCTAAGAAACTCTGTGAGTGGCTTTGATCTCTAAATCCGGTCAGTAAGTCTGTCTTGTAGGTAAGAGACAGGGCAGGGAGTTGGGACAACCTTCGTATTGTTCTTGATCCTTCTGACTTTTGGCTATCTGGCCTTCAAGGATTGTTTCGCTTTTATCACTGTTTCTCCATCTCAAGTTTATGTGTGAAAGAATATCTTCTGTGCTTTAACTGCTAGATGGACGGGTTCATGTTAAGAATATTCATTCCTCTGCTTCAGTTGGTATGGCAACAGGGGAGAACTTGGCTCAACAGTTGTCTCTAATAGACCCAGATCATGGGTCAGATCTGATCCTAATGCCAATATTCCATCTGAGGAAGAGGATGGAGTTGGATAGTGGGGTATTTCAAATTCATTAAATATCCTCTGCTGCCTCAGCTAGCAGCTTATCAAGGGAATCATTAACAGCGTGAAATTTTTAAATGTGTGTTTACAAATGAGTCTATAAAGAAGATGCCTGGAAGAGCCTTTCAGCTCTTCCAGGTGAATTTCAAAGGCCACATCAGCTATGGATAAAATGCAAGAAGTTGAAGAGGTCAAATGTGAAACAAATGGACCTCTGTTTAACTCTTCATGTCCTGGTGATGCTGGCTGACTTCCTTCTGCCTCTCTACCACTGAACTTGTCTTTCTTTACATGCTGATATCACAGCTTATCCCTCCTGCACCTATTGCTGGCTGGTGTTACCACTGCTGTCTATATCTGAGATTGTGAGCTATAAGTGCTAAATCAGAGGCCAAAGAAGAATTAAAAGCCAACATCTCTCTTTCTGCAATTGCCTCATACCTATTTCTAGAGGAGCAGTCAGATCGAGATGATCCCGTTTGCTGTATTACAAGCCTTGTTAAAAGTGTGACTGAGAGCAGTGTTAAGGCTGAATAACTTACCAGAGAGAAAAAGCCAAAGGTAAGAAAATAAAAAATAAAGTTTTTAATGGGTTTCTGAACTTTCTGAAAGGCTGCAGACACAGCATCCTAGTTTTTGAGATCTACGCACTGATGAGTTTTCCCCTTTTTCTTTTGCTGTTAAAGTTCCTCATGCAGCCAAAATACAAGTGG
Organism: Falcunculus frontatus; assembly: GCA_013398115.1. Lineage (NCBI taxonomy): Eukaryota > Metazoa > Chordata > Aves > Passeriformes > Falcunculus > Falcunculus frontatus. The sequence continues at coordinate 902,922 of VZRV01002087.1, forward strand.
TCCCTCGGCACTGATTTATATTATTTTTAGAGATGTGCAGGCAGCAACAGTTTTAAGCCCTCAAAGCCTAATAATATTTTTTTGCTTTAAAGAAGAAAGAGAGAGAGAAAGAAGTGATCCTCCACAGCAGATCGGAGCAGGAGGAGGTGACTGATAAAAGTTGTGACTGGCAGATTGAGCACCATACCCTAATTAGATGGGAACTTGGCATTTGTAGTGTGACTTCTGCCCGGGTAAAGTTCTTCTCTGACCAGAGGAGGGAATAAATCCAACACCTCTTAGAGTCTTCATGGTCTAAAATCTGTTCAGCTCTATGAGAAACCTCAAATTTAAATGATTCTGACTTCAAACTCTGAAAATAACATGTTCTGAAAGTAATTAATTTTAAGATTAAGGTACTGGAATAAGATTGAAGACACTTCAGCCTTATTACCAATTCTGTACCAAAATTTCGAAGTCACAGTAGGAAAGGTACATAACTTCCGTCATAGTTGTCGAAAAGGGATGTTCTTTTGCTTGTTTTCTTTACCAAAAAAAAAAAAAAAAACCCCAAATAAAAAATCAGCATTGGGAAGGTGTTTTCTCCTGGTATGCAAGCCCTGATCTCAGGCTCCTCTAAAGCATAAACAGCCAGAAGCAATTGAGGACTGGCATATCTTCATCAGAACACTGGGAGTAGATTCATTGGTACAGATTTAGTCATCTACAGTATTGGCATTTACATCTGAGATAGTCGTCTAGGTCACCTTCACAACCCATGAGAAATAGTCAATTCTAAAGGACAATCCATTTAATTCAAATGTAGATGTCAGGAGAATCACTCTCTGGAATTGCCTATTTCTCTCCACTGACTGTGCAAAGAGTTTAGGCAGTTAGGTCAGATGTGTATTCATTATACGCATTTATCAATGAATCCCAAGTTGTGACACCCTGCAGAAGTGTGCTCCTCAAAGCATCTAGACTTTCCATGATTGGGTTTGTGGTTAGTTCCCGAATGTGGGATCCTAGTGACCTGCGGAAACTCCCCTCGAGGCTCACCCTTTGCCGTGATCTGCAATAGCTCAGAGGCTTAGAATAAGAATGTGTGCTGATGAAGGAAATAGATTTACAGACCCTTTTAGGCAACAACTTTTGATTTCTTACCTAGTATAAAGAAAAGCCACACCCACCCATCCCCAAAGGCGAGCAATTCTGTCTGTAAGGGAAGTAATGCACTTAGACTTGTGAAATATTTTTTCATGTGTCAGCAATGGTGGGCATTCTCCAGTCTACTAAGGCATCCCTTTCCCAAAGCTGGATCCTAAAAGAAGCAGCATTTCCTTCATTTTGGAGCCTGATTCCCCAAAGCTGGCCTGAACTTCACATTTAATTGGATCTGTCCAAAGAGTTCAAAGGTTAAAGCTGGGGACAAGGCAGGAAGGATGACTAAAAGGCACCGAGGAAAAGATTGCTTCAGAAGAGGAACTGTAGGAAAAAAAGTAAAATGAAAGGCAAAGAACATAATAAAATGAACAACCCAGCCTGGAAACCACCCCAGTGCCACAAAGGAAGCCATTCATTTACATTCGCAAGAAACGCAACAGCAGCTGGAGGTGTCTGGGCACTGCCATTCCACAGATGATGTCAGGCCTGCGGAAGATTTTTCAATTAATCTCTCTTGACCCTGTGCCTTGAACCCTCATTCCTATTTTTAACAACCCCATTCTGTTGAATGACCTTGGGACCTAGTGACCAATAATGCCCATTTAAGTAACTGCGGGGGTGTCGGTAAGTATGCAAGGAGAATTTGCAAAGGGCTCATTATATAAAGAGTTAGTTACCACAAAGAAGGACTCTCTCTCTCGCTCTCATTTCTGCCTGTAGGCTAGTAGTTGGGGACCTTAAACAGAGACTCAGTCACACTAAACACACAGAAAAGGCCATTCTGCATGTAGATGGCTACAGAACTTGGAGAAAAGAATAAAGGTCATATGAACATATACCAATCAAACACATCTGCATCATGGAGAAACCATCAAAGACTTCTTATTTCTTCTTTCCACTAAAATATTGGATAGAAAAGAATTGCAACCAAAACAAGAAAAATAGAAGCGCCAGATCATGTTTTACATCATAGTGTGGAACCTACACTAGTCCTGTTAAACATTTGAAAAGACTGACTTTGGAAGGGTCTGGCTTCGAGTTCATGTATGTACAGCAAATGTAGAGAACAATGTTTGAGTCACAAGAAAATAAAATGCACTAAGCCATTTTGTCTCACCAGTGTTACAGAAAACAATTTTATGCCCACAAGATACATAGTTCAAAACATCCTGGTAGAGGTACAGCAATAAGCCTTGGATGCAGACATAACTTTTATTCCAGTATGAAAATATGTGTGGTACTCTTGAAAGCACTGTAAGGTTATGAACATGTTCTCTTTCCTGTTTTTGGTACATATGTTATGTGCTTGGCGGGCTGAAAAAGAATACGTTTCTTTGTTTTCTAAAAAAAAAAAAATAGAGGAAATTATCCTCTGTTAGATAGTGCTATGATGACAGCATGGGAATAAAACCACAGTGTACTGTGGTGTTTTTCAAACCTCTCTGTGCTCCTCTGCTGATGGAAGGACCACCATCTTGGCCCTCATTCCAGGTTTCAACCACCTATCCTTTCACACAATGCTCCGGATCCAAGAGGGGGAATAACAACAGATAAGGCAAGGCTTAAAGAAAAATGAGTGATAAACTTGGTAGACTGGGTTGGGTTTAAAGTTGGATTCTGCTGCAAGGGAAAGGAGCATTTTCTTTGCAGTGTTCCCACTCCTGGGGTTCTGGTAGGTAAGAGCCAAAGAAGAGGTAAGAGGATTTATAGGAGTTGTGGGTGATGCTGGATTAAAGCTATTAATCAGAACGTAAAAACTGTCATCCTGGGTCAGACTAAAAGTCTGTAACAAAATAACCTGTTCCTGACAGTGACCTGTAACAGATGTTTGGGGAAAGTGTATAAAAACCATGGCAATTACAGAGTGATCTTTCCCCTGGCTGTACTCTTGAGTCTGAAATCAGCAGTTTAGAAACTTCCCAGGTTTTTGTTTCTCAAACTTTCAGATGGTTTGCATTAAAAAGTTACAGAAATCCAGCAGGAAGTCAGGCATTGCAGATGTGTACTGGTAAAAGCCATTCTCTCTCTTAAGAATGAACAGCTTTCTAATATTTCTCCAAATAATTTTATTCGCTTGTCTAAAACCACCACTGGCACATAAGTACGAGCCTGTTTTTCTCTGGGATGCTGTTTCAGCCCCACACCCATCAGCTCTCACCAAAATGCACCTACCAAGACGTATGAACCCAGCGAATTACATGCTGAAGGGCTGGATACAGAACTGGAACAGGAAGATTTCAAGGCTCTCTTCTCTGCAAGTTCATTAATTATGATAAACCTGTTCATCCAGCATCTCTTGAAAAAAACTTCTCTCCGTGTAATGTCCTTGTACCACTCTTGCTGGGTCATCGACTAGCAAGGCGGCCAACACACTCTGCCCCAGTAGCGCTACAAAAAACTGATCCTAAGCAGCGATCAAAGGAAAGCAGAAGGGCAAAGCACCAGCAGAACAAAGAAGATAAGGACCACAGAAATCCATCAAATTTTAAAATGCATTGAATGCACTAGCATCTCAGAGGAGACTCAGATAAGGACACAAGTAGCTCTTCTTACATATTCCTTCAAGGCTGAGCCCTGGTACACAGCCTTACTTACTCTCCAACAGGTTTGTTCACCTCTTTGTTCGTTCAGCCTTTCTCTTTTATTGGGGAGATTTCGTTTTGCTGACCCCCATTGATTATTAACAAAGAAGAACTAAAAATCAAAATGCTGCTGTGTGTATTTCTCCACCAGTCACACAATCTCACTTGCCGCTGTGAGATCCTATCACCCTAGTTTCATCCAGGATAGAGACCCCTTGTGTGTGTCTTTATAACAATCTTGTCACTGCTATGTTCAGACCTTGTTTCTGTGTCGTATATTTCCAGACATCAGGCGAATCCTCCCTTTTTTCTTGTCTATTCCAATTAGTTTCTATTACAGCTTTTTTTTTTTTCCCTTTTCTTATATCTTTTAATTCCCCTTTCTCTTAAATACACTGTCTCTGTATTGATGTTGCTTAACTCCCAGGAAGTGTTTTGAGACATGCTTGATTAAAATAGATAGAGGAAATTAAATTCAAGCAGTTCTGTATTTTTACTTTGGTACTTCCACTTTCCCCTGTCAGTATAATACCTGTAATAACTGAAGTATTTGTATGTTCGGTAATTTAATTTTTTTTTCAGTCAAAATATTCTAAATTCATTGTTTTAAACATAAGAGGCAGAAACGTGATGGATCTAAAAATTGTTCTAAATTTCTTCTTTCAAAACATACTGTAGTATTTTAATTATATTCTTATTTATATAACAGTCCTCATGTTTTCTGGAGATTTAAAATAAATTCATGTTAGAGTTATAACATTTCTTTGATGTCATGTGGAATGCCTAAAGTACTTTGGGTTTGTATTTCTTTCTTTTCAAGCAGAGTTTGAGGTACTAATGGAATTGACTTATTTACAGAGTTGGAAGTTTCAGGAGAAAAAAATTAGATATGAGGCTTTGGTCATTACAAGTCGAAACTTCAGATAATCCTCATCCTCCTTAGCTGAAAACACAAATTTAATGGATTTTATTTGAATTTAATTCTGTATATGGAAAGGTGGGGCTTTTTTCCCCTCCTTAAAAAGCTGTGCAGCATGGCAGGGTGTTGGAACCAGATGATGTGTAAGGTCCCTTACAACCTAAACTATTCTATCCTTCTGTGATAACGCTGAGGGAGAAAAAAATAAAAATCAGCCTTCCACCTGGAGTTTTGACACATATTCTCTTTCCTTCAAGCCTGACTTATTTGTAAAAACTTCTAATAAGCATGAATCTGACAGTCAGCCTAATATGCTGGAATCAAAAGCTATTATTGACTTTGCCATATTGATCAATGGTGGCCCAAGCCCCGTAATAGATTACGGTGTTTCTCTCTAAACGCAGCTGCTCAGCTGCTCCCTCTCTGCATTAAATGAATGCTCCTCTGACAGGAGCTGTTAAAATGACCTGGTTCAGAGCCTCTTGCTCCAGGCCTTGCCCTTCCATAAATACATGGTGCACTTCCAAGGCCATGCAAACACCTCAGCAGCAGCTCGCTGCTTCTGTTTGGATGTGTGTTTCATGTGGCTCTTTGCCACCCACTCCTGTTTTATCCCTTCTCAGCAATGCCTCCATCCCCTTTCCCATGGCACATCTCACCAGCATTCCCCAGATTTGTGCTTTGCTGCTCTGCTGTATGCTGTATCCTGACTGCATAGACCGGGAACGGAGCCACAGGGAGGCTAATTGCCTTGTCACACAGAAAGCTCGTGCCTAAGAGGGAGTTTGAAGCCATTTCTTTCATGTCAGCTGCGGGTGTATGAAATGTTGACTAGCTCCTCTCTCGTTATGCTCCTCAAACCAGCCTTCCACTCCCAGCTCTAAATTCCATCCTCTAGGTGAGGATATCTTCATCTGCTTGAAGAGTATGGTAGGACAGCTTTTCCGTGGCATCAGTCTGAGCTCATAGCAATACGGAGAAGGATTATCTTAAGCATAGAGGTGATTTACCCTACAGCAGACTGTGTAGTCGTGGTCTTCCCTGTGCTACCTGGAGGTGATCACCCCAATAAATCTGGGAATGACACCAAACCCCTCCAATAAGCACCAGCAGCAACCACCTGGAAGGCAGTCCCTGTGTTTTGCACTGTTCTGGGATGGAATTTGGGCCCGTGATCAGTCCACCTAAAGTCCTCATGGAAGCAACCTTTCATGAGGCATACAAGGATTCAAAAAACACAGGAAATTTTGCTATTTCTACAGCTGCCACTTCTGTTGAAGCCAAAAAAAAGAAAAAGGGCAACAACTACACATGCTTTGTGGAAATACGCAATTCAGAAATGTTTAAATGCAGGGATGTCTAAGGAAAATTTCTTCTTCTCTTCTGAACAAAAAGATGTAATCTGTACTGAATAGCCAGTTGCAAAAAGTGTTTCAATATTATCTTTTCACAGGAAAAAATTATACATGATGCTGAAGAAAAGTGAGATGAACACATAAATGCTGTTTTCAGTGACACCTTATATTTTTCACAGATTGCTCTCCTAAATTAGAATCTCTCCACTGGATTTAATCAGAAGAGAAGCCAAAGATTAAGGAAAGGCAGAAAGGTTGAGTGATCCACTCAAGATAGGTCACTATTTTTAAATGAGACCCAAGAAGGTCAGGAGCAAGGTGTGTACAGGAGCTAACCAGAGGAAAGCTAACACTGGTCTTCCCTGAGAGCAAACCTGGAGCCAACATTTCCAGATCTATAAATAAACAACCTTTCATCAAACTGGGAGAAAACAAAACTGTGCCGTGAAACAAACAATGGACACTGGTATTGAAACGAAAAGAATATGGAGAAGAGGGGAGTTTTAGAGCAGGTGGCATCAAACCCTTCCTGAGCAAGTCAAGGGCTCGGCGTCCCCAGAGCAACTCGACAGAGAGATCCCCAAAGCAATCTCTTACTGAGTCTTCTGTAGTATGTAAATTTATTGAAATACAGTCCCCTTTGCCTACTGGGAGATGAGTGTGCTGTGATCTGTCCTCTCAACCCACACTGACACAGGCAGCTGACATTGTGGTTTTGAAGATTTCCCTTTTGTTTTTACTGCCAGCTCGTGGGAGGGGGAGAGAAAGAGGAAGGGGAAAGAGGAGGGCGTATCGCGCCCGCGAGTGTGTGTAGGCAGTCCAAGAGAATCTGTGCCACCGAACTCCCAGATGGCAGGAAAAATTCACCTTTTACTAACTGGATCCCTGGCAGATTTTTATAGCGTGTGGGTGGGAGAGAGGGCAGGGGCTGTGAGGAGGATGCAGGAAAGCAGAGCATGTAAATGCACATATGTTTGCACCAGAAAAAGGGAGAGAAGGGCATACAATGAATTAAGAGGCTTCTGTCTGCATGTACAGAGTGACGGAGCTGCACAGGGAACAGGAGCCGAGTTATGGCGATGTCCTTCAGGAACAGAGATCCAAACACCCAATAAACCACTCCTTTGCCCTCCTCTGCACCGAGGCACACAGGAGGCCTCTAGCTCCTGATACCCTTGCAAGGTATGTCACAGGACAATTTCTTTCTCCCAAGATCCCCTGAAATGGGCTTTGAAAGCAGTGAAAAGCTGCCTATCTTGAGCAGAACTTTCTCTTCACTCCTTGAGATGACAGAGCCCATGTGCAAGTCAAGGTTCACATTCTATGACTTCATGCTCCTGACCATGAGGCTGTCCCCCTACCTACACCTCTCTTCCATCTGAATTTCTGGCTTTAGGAAGAAACGAACCAGTGGAAATCTTTCAAAACTACTTTTCTGAGTGCTCACATATCTGTTAAAAAACTAAACCAGACAGACCGTGGGCTGGTTCTTTGACCTTGCTCACATGTACTTAAAATTTCTCCTCTTCAAAACTGAGAGGACTGAGTTTCACTTCCAGGGGTTGGGTTACACCTATAGTTTTCATTTACCTGAGCCACCTGAGATGCTCTATGACTTGTGGTCCTTGGCACACAAACACACAAGGGACAAGAAGTTTGGCTGGAGCAGATGAAGTCTGCTTTAGGAGCATATGGGATACACATAAACAGTTCTGCAAAGACTCAATTAAACACTTAGAAATATCCCACATTATTTGCATTCCTGAATCAGTACTGATGCTCATCCTAAAGGTATCTAGAGACCCTTGAAATTCTCTCCATGATAGGAAACATAATGAAATGCATGCGAGATAGCTTAAGGCCATGACCATCTCACTTTGGGGGCGTTTCTTAAAGATTTGTAATTGAGTCAGATCTGTTAAAAGACTGACAAGTATTTCCAGGGAGATCTGACCAGACTGGGGAAGATGTAAGCCTTTTGGTGACTGAGAAAAAAAAAAAAAAAGAGAGGGATAATTTTAAGCTCATTTGGAGAAAGGATGCAAAACTCTACAAAGAAAATCTCATAAAGAGTGATCTTCAGAGTCTTCAGGAGTTTATGTTGTGACCTAACATCTCTAATGTCCTAAAGCTATGGGTTCTGCGTGTTGTGTTTCAAGCCAGAATGGACCATTTGGATTATAATTTTGAATCACTGGTAGCAGAATTTAAGTCAGTAACTCCCAGAATGACTAAGTGTCCCCTGTATGCCTCACTCAGCAGAACAAACAGAACCCTGTGCAAATAGAGGTATTTTGCCCACCGTCTATTGTCTGATAACCACACAAGAAAAGACTGGGCTCTTTATTCTTGAATTAGCCCCAGACACCAAAGAGATTCCCTGCATTGTGCTAACAGACAGGTAGGTAAAGACAACTGGCATGTGCCATGGGGGAAATCACTGGGAACGCCTCGACAGTGAGTGTCAAGGCAAACCTTTTTCAATGCCTTCAAGAGAAACCAAAAAGCAAATGAAAATGGGAAAAAAATAATCCTCTCACGTTTCCCTCTCTGAAGGCAGCAGATGCTTTAAAATTCACCAGACAAGGTCTGCCTTGTAGCAGACAGTGGGGCGGAGAGGGTGGCTGCTCCTCTGCTCCCCAGGCCCGCTCCCAGGGATTGCATCTGCATGTGCAATTTTGGCATTTCCATATATCTGTTCCATTGTTATGCAGATATTTGGTACAGGGAGCTGGTTTTGTTCCCTGGCCCTCCTGCTGTGAGGGAGGGAGACTTGTGGGTGGCAAAGAGTGTGCTGCACAGGCCATTCACAACCTACCAACTGGCCAATGACCAGGACCTGCTGCAAGCCCCGTTTCCTGCTGACTCCAACACTTTGATGTGCATTTCTCTGCCTAGAGATCACAAACATGGGCTTGCCTCTCCATCCTTCCTCCAGCATTCTTCCCTTGACCCAGGGTGAGGTTATTCCCCCTGAGAGGAGACACCCAGGTGTAGAGTTTGCTGTGATAGCAGAAAAGGACACCAGAGGATCAGAACCAGTAATCAAGTGTACGAACCTCAACCCTCTTCCCAATGATGCTCCTGCTCATGTGAAATTGGAGCTGGGTATTTCCAGCTCTTCTTATCATGAGCTGCACCTTGATGAGGGCCTGCTTCTAAGTACCCTGAAGTCATCGCTTTATCTTCAGGAGCTTCAGATCAGGCCCATGAGGAGACATCATCTTTGTAGCAAGCAGACTGATTATTAGATAGCACAAATCAGTGCAGTGGCACTGACTTCTATGAAATGAGGCCAAAGTACATAAATGAATAACTATTTCAGGAGTTCTGTTAATGAAAGAAAACAGTGTTTTTGGTAAAAATGCAACAAAGCTGGACTGCAGTGTCAGTTGAGGCATCGCTGTGTCTCTCAATACCTTCCACAAAGTTCTGTGCCCAGTTTTTATCTCAAAAGGGATCACTTCACATATATGTGAACTCTACTTGCAGAGTGCTTGTTTCTCTGCTTTATGAAAAGTACTGACAAACAAAAAAAATACCCCAACAATTTTTGTACTGCTGAAACAAAAGATATTACAGATTACTTGTGTCAGATGGACTTGTATACACGTGGCAGTGTGCACAATCGACACCTATAAATACTTATTTTAAGGAAATACATATAGGTAATTACCTGCCTGGTCTGACCTCTTTTATAGCACTAATGTGAAGTGCTGCAAGTGTCAGTTACTGGATGAGTTACTCTTGGGCCTAGACTCAAGTCTCACGGGGTATGACAGTCCTTTAAAGCAGGTTGCCATCCTTTCTCAGTGCTTAAGGTGTTGTCATGGGTATGCTAGGTGGACCATCAAGGAAGCCACATTCTGAGCAGATCTCTTCCTTCCCAGTGTTGTCCCAGAGCACTTGTTGTTTTACCAGCTCATACTTTTATTCAAGGATGCATCACATAACACTAAATTCTGGCGATATAGAGCAGATTTCATGAAAAATGTATTTTACACTTTCCACTTCATCCTGAACCAAAAGGGAAAAGACACTTTTTGTCCTAAATACAAGCACTGTGCCCTTCTGAGGTGCTTTGCTCTTGACATCTAAACCTTTGACATCTGAATTTAACATACTCATCCCATTACAGATAAATCATTTTGAATGGATTGTCACTGGACCCAAGTGCGTAGTATGATTATTTTAAGGACAGAGAGGCTGTTCATTCCCTCCGCTGACCAAGAAGGGGTGGAGATAATCATCTCAGATGTGAATATCTGTCTTTTAGACATTTAAACAAATCTCATCCCTGAAGCTCAGCTTGAGTGGGCACATGGAAAAAGCTTGGTTTGTGCTGGAGAATTCCGTGGGCAACACTACCAGCAGAAGATCCCTGATCCTCATCATGATGCAGATGAAGCTACTCCAGCCAGCTTGATGTCTCACTGAGCCCATATAGGGAGTTTTTGGCTGTCTCTGTACTGTGAACAGATTTACTGTTGCATCTGTGTCTGCACCAGGAAAACTTATCCTAGTTTCTGAGATGTGTAAAGGCTCCTATCATGGATAAGACTGAACTGGCATTCATAGAACTAAAGAGAAGTTATCACCAGAATATTTTAATAACCCTCTGAATGCACTGACTTTGTGTCCAGGTTAAAGCCAGACTCACCAATATCTGAGCTCAGATGCAAAACATAGGATGAGTTTGACAGAAAACTGCATCTGGTTTAATGTGAAACCAGCCAGAAGGAAAAAAAATTACAAAACCAATGAACCAGGACAACAATAGCAAAAGCAACAACAACAACAAACCAACAAAAAAAGAGCTGACTTAAAAACTGGGAAGGAAAAGTATCAAACAAAGCAAAACAGCTGTGCTGCAAATAGCACTGGTGTTTTTGGTTTCCATACAGAAAGTTTCTTTCAGCAAAGCAAAATTAAATTATATTTGTCTGTATCCTTAGTCAAGATGAATTCCAAGATTCTCTGAGTACATGGGTAATGCTCTTCATCTGGGGTTCAAACCACAGGAATATCTCACTGTGAAAAGAGGCAGTAAGAGATCGTGTAGTGCAGGAGTAACCTGAGTCCCTCCTTACAAGTTTTATATCCAGATTTCCCCAGGCACTGGTGCAAACATCTGGGCATTCATGTGCATGGCGACTTTTATTTCTTTATTTTTAACGCCGTGGGGAATTGAGGATTATGTTTGTTATTTCCACTAACCAGGCACTAAAATACCTCGAGTCCATCGCACCCTCAGTGAGTTTTGACTGAGAAGCACCAGGCAGAGAGAGTATGAGACAGTCCTAGGAAATACTAAGAGAGATTAATGCAAACCACAGGGGCAGCACAAACAGTGCCCAGATGTAGTGCACCGACTGAACAACTTTTCTTTTCCCTGCCTTTCTCATCGTAGGAGATGAGCCACCAGAGGGAGTCCAAGAGATCGCCAAGAACTGCGGGATAAACAGCTCTGCTTTTGGCAAAATAAAGGTAATTAAACATTTTCTACCAGGGGCTGCAGAGTTCAAACCAGTGTGAGCTTCTTTAGGTCACTGCAAGATCTGCATCGCAGCAAGATTTCTCAGAAGACCTAAATCGGTATTAATTTACAGTTTAACTTCTCCAAGAAAACAAAGGGAAAAAAGAGGCAAGTTGATATTTTTGGTATTACTGTTGATGATAAAAATTTCTCCTGTGTATTTCTAATTAAATATTATTATATGTTTCCAGATCAATCGCATAGAAAAGGTCAGGTGACCAGAATCCAAATGGAAAATGATGCCTTATCTGTGTCACTCTACTCTTGCTCATGTATATGGAAATACACAGACATTTAAATACAAGTACACTGTGCACTGCTCAGTCTTACTGTTTGGTAGCAGAGGGCAAGACATGAGGTTTCACACTGCCTTGCATCTTCTATTCTGACTCAAATGGTGGAGGAGGAAAACTGCTCTCCCAGGGGGCCTAGGAAGAGGCAAAGCATGCCACAGGCTGCTCTTTATGGCCGTGATGAGTAAATATGGGGCTTAGGCACATGGTTTTTTGGTGGACCTGGAAGTGCTGTGCTAATGGCAGAACTCCACCTTAGAGGTCTTTTCTAACCTAAATGATCCTGCAATTCTGTGTCGGGTTAGAGAGACTCTACCATACACAAATTATATCATCACCCTTCTTGTAAGACAGGGCAAAGAGTAACACTGCTGGGCCACAAGAACTGATGTGCCAAACACCAGGGCTGTTCTCTGTTACGGAGCTTTTCTGGAATCACATAAATGCCAGGAAGGGCACCTTATTCATATACTACTCTCCTCTGGTCTAACTCGAGACCATCAGCTTAATGTCAAAAAGCTGAGCATTTGTTTTCAACACTGAGCTACAAAATTCTCACTCTTACCTTCCTTCTAGAGTTTGCTGGCTGGAAAGCCAAAAAGTTCCTTTTTCCTTCTGTCTTTTGTCCTACAGTAATGAAATCTTACAAGACTGGTCTGAAAACAGATGGGTTTCTGCAGAATATTGACATTTTCAGCAGGAAATGCATGCATATGTGGAGGAGGAAGGGACTCCTACTATTCCTTGGTAATATGGGGCAGACTGTGTTTTCAATGTCGTGATGGTAGTGGTAACTGAGCTATTCCATCCAAGAACATATAGTCAAAACAGATGAGGCAAAGGAAAGGTGAAAAAGGAGCTGAGAGATGTGACTATGGCTGTAGAGTGGATTGGTGACAGAGTACACCCTTATCGAATACACTAGATGCTGTTCTACTGCTATCTTTGAATTTTCCACCCATTAATACCTCACCCATGGTTGCATTGGGTAGAATATGATATTTCCACAGGCCTCTGTACGAGAGTAAAGAGATGAGAGATATATATATATATATATGTAAAAAAAAAAAAAAAAGTGAAAAAAGTAAGATTGTCAGTGATTTGGGAGCACTTTTTCAAGGAGATCAGGCTGTAGTTGGAGCCAAACAAGTGGCTCAAGTAACACCACCTGGATCAAAATGCATCCAAAGTCTATGAGGTGAGACTTGAAAAAGAAGCCTGACCTCTTCCTCCTAACATTTGGAGTGTGAGATAACATTCCCTGGCAACCTGTCTGTTCCCCGGATCAGCAGATTTGTTGGAATGATTAGAAGGAAAGAAAGGATATTTTCCATGCAGTTATTTACAAATTGTATCTAATGAATTATTGATCAGGTGAGTAGCCCTCTGCACAGCCCTCTAGGAATCTGTCCTTTCCAAGTCATGTTCATGGCCCTGTGGCTCAGAAGGGCCAGTGAAGGCGTTTCAGCCCTTACACTAATGGGGTATTTGGCCACTGAGGCCACTTTTGTTTCTCCATTGCTTTCTCAGTGAAGATTTAATCTCATTAATTTAGCTGAAAAGCAATAGATATGGAGAAAAAATATCAAAACTATGCATCTGTGTAGGAAAAATATACAGGACAACCACGACTCCAAACCAGAAAAATAATTTCCCCATTGTTGAAGGAGGTGAAGGATGAACACAAGATTCAAATTCAAGAGACCTGAGCTCCTTTTTTGTCCCTGCCACTGAAACCCTGAGCAGGTCACTGGCTGTATCAGCCGATGTAATTACCTGTCAGCAACGAGAGTGCACAGCCTATGCAGGTCTCATCCATGGCTCTCTTCACAGCCACTGGGGATGGAACCAAGAGCCCCACCAGTCTGGAGTGCGATTTATCCAACTAAATACAGGTATCTGCTCAAGGCCAACACGAGTCATGCCCTAAAACTCACCATCTGTCCTTCCTACCTCTCCATTAACTATGAAGGGAACTGAGAAATAGAAGCCTACACTGAATGGACCTAAAGGTAGATCAAATGAACATGACCATCTCTATCCCAGTATTTCATGTTCTCTTCTGTTTTGTGTCTGTGTCTCTGTGTAAACCGTAGGCCTTATTGTCATCTCCACGCAGGTTAACACAATACAGGTTTTTTTGCATCTTTGTGTTTCAATGCTTCTTTGAGAAAGAGATGAACTACAAATACAGGCATCACAATCTGGACCCTGGACAGAAATGTGGTCTTGAATTCCACTGTACAGAATACATCGAGGCTCCATGGCTGTCCCTTAGCCTGTACTCTCAGATAGGAACAGCCTGAGCTGTTCATGCTAGACCTTCCGCCAGCACAAGGCAGTATCATGGTACTGAATTCAATGGCAATACTTTAAATTATATGGTTGAATATCTGTTTATAATCTACACAGCAAACTTTTATGCTTCATGTAACTTCAGGCTTTTTTTTCCAAGGGAAAATAATAAGTTTTTATTTGTTATTATTGGTTTTTTGCATAGCTGGCAAGAAGGGTAGAGTCAGTCTCGTTCTCTCTCCTCCACTCTGAGTACCAGCTGTTCTTCATGAGGGGATATATGAGCAGTTTTATACAGTTTTAATATCCACCAGAAATTACATCTCACTGCTTTGGGGACTGAACCTTTAAAATTCAATTTCAAATAAATATAATTATAAAATAAGGCAGGGGAAAAAAAAAAAGGGCAAGAGAAGGAAAGAGAGTATCAAAATTCAGCTCCTTGCTATAAGAGCTTCAGGGCACAGCCAGCAGGGCTGTGTTCTTTAGCAACAGTAAGGAAAATGGCCCGGGGCTCTGAGATTAGCATGTTGATGTTTTGGTCACCACTCTCTATATGAAGCCAGAGATGGAAAATCCCATGCTGCAAAGAAGGAAGGGGAGCAGGAGGTTTGCAGAGAAGTTTTTGTATCTTCCCCAGATTTCTCATAATTGGAGAAATAGAGAAAGAGGAGAGATTGAAAAAACAACCTGAAAATGCTGAAAGGAGTAAAGGAGGACTGCTGAAGTATCATCTCAGGGTTCTTTTCCCTGAAAACAGACCCACCTCTAAACAAAATAGGGTCTCAGAGAGCACTGCTCTAATTCTGGCAGGTAAAAAATCCAAACCACAAGCACTAAAAAACAGCCATTCCAAGGCCAAAAGTTTTGCAGCTTTTAAATTTCCTTAAAAAATGATGGAATGGATGATCTTGTTAAAATGTAAGACTGCTGTAACACTGTGGACACGTTAGCCCTAAGAGAGACAGTGAATGTTATGTGCACGTGCAGTGTTTCTAACAAGCCATCGTTTTTAACTGGAGAAGAATTCACATTAAATTAAGAAAGCTCTTGCTTGCAGGTCTGAACAGACCTGAGCTAATAGGTGTTCCTTCCGCTTAGTGAAGCTAAGGAAAACAAAACATGCTTAGCATTTTGCAGCAGTGGTCTGCTGTTTATTGCTAATAATACACGAGACTGTGCCGCAACACCTGTTGGGACCTCAGTGAATGCACACCCTGAGCATAACAGCAAAGCAGGCAATGCTAGCAGGAGGAACAGATGCACAGAAAGTGCAGGCAGCTGATGCAGAGGTCACAGAGTAGGTGACTCTCAGGGCTTTTGTTCCCTGTCCCTCAGATTGCCCTGCATCCAGGGAACATAGACATTCCAGGAAAATCATTTGAAATCTGAGGATGGGCTGGTTACCCAGTCTGGTTGGAAATATAACTGGTTCTAGGGAATCTATGCAGAAATTCACGTTCATTGGCAAAAGCCTTGCTTTAAATAACTACATAGAAGAGACTTTGAGAGGTGAGGAGTTGCCTGCACCCTCCACTCTGGAAACAGATGCTCAAGGCAAGACAGCTTTTGTGAGTAGGTGCCTGATTCTATGCCCTGCACCTCCATGTGATTCTCTGCCTTGGCTCCTAGGAGGGATCTGCTGTATCCAAAAGGCAACATTAAGGCAACATAGCTTTAGAAGAGATGCACATAGAGTAAGATGCATGGTCACAGACTGAGCCACATGTAGGCTCCCACCCAGCAGCTCACTTCTGATTTTCTGAGCTAAATTTAAGAATCAATCTCTGCAAATCAAGGCAAAGAACACTTTTTGGGGAGAAGCTCCCTCTTTCTTTCATTGAAAGTTCTCAAATTTTCGGGTTACAAAATGACATAGCTGTGAAAGACTGAGCATTCCTGAGAGTTTCTGAGAACTCAAAAATCCCATAAAAGAAGGAAATCAGGTTTCACGGTCACAAGTGTAATTATTAAATGAGGAAATAAACTGAAAAGGCCAAACATTTCTTTGGATCAGATGCCTTACAAAGAGGCCCAGATCTTGACTGGAAAAGATTTCATTCTAAGAACTGTTCTGGGACCCAGTGATTCCAGAAAACATTTCTCTTTTTCTCTAGCAGTTTTGTCAGTCGCTGCTGGGACTTCAGTGGAAATCCTTGGAAGCAGATTTCCTCTACAGCCTTTCCACATCATGCTCCAGTGACCAACTTTGCTCTGTACAATCTGCCCAACCGCAGCAGGACACAGTCACAAATCAGTCGGCACTTAAGGAGCCCCTTCACTTTTATCTCACCTTGCTCTCCGTCTGCTCCCTTCCCAGGCCTTGTCCTTTCTTATACAACTTGTGCATCATCAGATAACCAAGTAAATATCATTTCGGAGAGCTGCCCCCTCTTGCCATGCATCTGAATGAGCACCAGGTTTGCAGTTATTTGTTTAGCCACTGAGCTGAACAAATTAGATTAACACAACACATGCAGCGAGGGGAGGAGGACACGAGGAGGGGGGCCCTTCTGACAGAGACTGGAAAGATGCTGGGGAAGTGCTGTTGTCATGGCAATTAACCCTGTCTTGGCAACGGTGTTCTTCGTTCCCCCAGAAAATCTGCTAGGTGATTCCCCTTTCTTCTCTTTTCTGTGTGCTGCAGAACTGGGGCAGAGCTGCACGGGATCAAAGCTGTGCTTCAGAGCTCGGGAGGTTGTGACAGTTGCAGTTGTGTGAGGGGAGATGTGTGGGAGAAGCTTCCTTCTGCTAAATTTGGTGACACACTGTTAACAAGACAATACAACAGCAGGGTTGGTTGCTGATTCCTCTCCCTTTCTCTATTTTTTTTTACAGCCCAATGAGACCTTTCATTATATTTCAAATGTGTTTCCTTTAAAGCTGTTGTGAAGATTCCCTCCTACTGCTTACACTGCTCTTCCTCTTCTCTCACTGCAGCTGATAAGCATCTCACTCTATCAGGTCCTGTTTTGTACACGAGACACACAGCATGGGGTTGAGGCAAAACAGCTTGCTCTCCCCCCTTTGAGAAGGGCATCTCACAAGAATTTGCTCTTACACAGCCAACTAGTCACCCTCACCTTTAATGTCAGGGAAACTTAGCGTGTTCTTCACCCACAGAGCTGGAAAACACGTCAAAAACTTTCCAAAGCAGACTTTCTGTTGATGTAAATCGGTACAGCTCCTCTGAAGTCAAAGAAATTACTGTCAAGAGGGACCAGATTAAAGCATGGAAACACTGGGAATGTTGTTGCCCATGTTTTATGGATGGTACAGCAGAGTCAGAAAAGGGTGATTCGCATGGAATCACTGTCCTGGGAGCAGCCAGAAACCTCCTGCATCATAAACCAGCAAGTCAAACACAGAGCCTCTCTGGTGTGAAGCAGCAGTGACCGTCTTCAAAACATTGTACCGGAAAGCCTGGAGACTGGTGCATGTTCCAAGGGGAAATTATCAAAAAGGCCACAGGGAAATCAGATTTGTCAAAAGATAACTTTGACTGTGTTCTACAACTTTGACTTGGAGCTGGTATTTTTTTCAACTCTGCCCCTCTCATTGAAAGGTCTGGAAGCAGTGACCTCTCACTGTTGGAAACACAGCACTGAATTGTGACTTTCTATTTCTGAGATGAACTCCTCTGCAAAGGGGGATAAAGTGCACCCAGCACACAAGAACATCTCAGTGATTCCTCTTGCACCACAGAAAATACCAGGCAAGTGCTTAGGTAATTGGAAATAGGATGAATCTAATTGCAAGAAAAGCTTTACTAGATTAATCAATTTAATGTCACCTCTGATAATTCTTGAAGCAATTCCATGTAGATAATCAGGATGTATTGATAATCCAAACTAATCAAGAGGTGTGGAGTGATGGAAAAGCCTTTTCCCTCAGCGTACTATTGTTGCAAAAAGACACTTGAAAGACACAAACAAGAATTTTTTTTCCCCCTTTTAATGAAATCTGTCTCCAGGAAGTTTTAGGCTGGTGAAAAAGGATTCAAATAACTTTGTTTATCTAACCAAACTGTAACAGGCCTGTTCTTTTCCAGGACACTCACAGATTCTACACTATTTTCAGTGTTCTTCAAACTGAAGTAGGGACCTGCAGCCAGAAGGAATTAACCAGACTCTTGGCAGCAATAATATTAACAGCAAGAATTCTCTGATTCTCAGTGGAAATTTCCAGGGGGAACTACTGGAGATGGTGGCAGAAGGTTGAGCTCAGACAAAACCTGTGGGGTGTATCAGCTGGGAAGCCTGGAATCTGCCCCTATATGACGCAACAAAGCCAGAATGAATTTGCTCCAGGGTCAGTAAAACATGAACAGTCTTGGAGAAACCTATGAGCTTTTGGCCACTGTGGCTAAGTTTGTGCCAGGCTTAGGAGGGATGATGAGGTGTGAGCAGTGGCAGAAGCAGCAGGGTGAAGGTGACCATCTCTCAGTGCTGTGGCTGCTGCAGGTGTAGAGGAGGGTGTTAAATGGAATGCCTGAGGACACAAAGCCAAGAGTTAACTGGTTTGTCTGCTGTTTGCAGACTGAATGGTCCTCAGAGGCACTGGCATTTAAAGGGGCTTCCAGCTCCTAAAGGGAGGGCTTCCAGCTCTTCCAGCCACTGCAGAGGGGGGGTTCCTGAACCAATGTGGTTACGTATAGAATATTATACTCCCTCTTGCCCAGAAAGATGCTGCATGGCTTCTGCACTGGCTGGAGAAGAGAGCTGACAATGAGGGGGCAGATGCATGCTATAGGGCTGGCATCTCCCTGCTTTTAACATTTAACAGCTGAGATCACAGATTCCTCAGAGCAGTGGGAAACAGAACTGATGTGGACTTTCTGGCCATGTTTTTTAAAATTTAAATATATTTCTGGGACAAAGCCTTCAGATTCTCAGGCTTTTTTTCCCCAATGTTTTGTTTCACTCATTTTTGTATTGTCCCATCTTAACCTTCAAAGAAACCAGTTTCCCTGGGGAAAAAAAATAGTGATTTTGATTTCTTTGTTGTTAGCAGATATCATGGTGTCTAAAATGGGGGGAAAAAGACCGTCTTAATCTACTTGATTTCCCAAGATGTAATGTCTCCTAGCCATGTGCAGCAGAAAATCTCTGCACTTTTCCGTAACCCTGTAGGCTGCCATAAGCATAATGATTGTACCATAGCAGAAGAGAGGTAATGTAGTTGATGTTTAAGGGAGGCATCTGGAGAGCCAGACTCCTGGGTTTTGTGTCTGCTCCCATCATCAACCCGGCAGCACCACTTTTGTCAAATCTCATAGGACAAAACTTTCAAAACCAGAGTGTTCAAACTCAAACACCTCCATAGAACCTCCGAGGTCTGCAATCATCAAACCTAAGGCCTTTGGGTGCCCTGTGAGTGTCAAACCATACTTAAAAGCACTTATACCGTGTCTCTGATGTCACCTCTAGGCAGCTCTGTTGTCCCCAGTTCTGAAAGAAGGTTATAAGTCTGTACCCCCAAAAGGCTACTGCAGGGAGCTAAAAGGCTTGCAAGTGGCTTTGCAGGAAGTGCCAAGAGGTCTGAGAAGTCACCCTCCCTCCCTTCCTTTGCATTCTCTGAGAGTAAAAAATGCTCTGACAGAGAGAATGTCCAAAGAAAAAAATTTAGAGTCCTTAATTTGTGCTGGATACTCCTCAGCAAATGCTATTCCAGATGCCAAAGGCCAGCTGCAAACTCCAGAGCAAGAGCTAAAACCAATTTGCAGCCAAAGTAAAAATGCCTGGATATCTGTCCTTGGCTCCTTCGCTTCCCAGCAAAGCCATGAAATGAGCTACTGCCTCTGGTTACATGGTTAATTTCAGAAATGAAAAGTCTGGTAGCAATAATGGCATCTCTGGCTACATATTGTGGAGCTCGAGAAAGAAGATGCTGGTAGCCTTTGCAATCCAAGCTGCCATATACCCTCTTGGAAGCAATTTCCACCCAGTTTTTAGAGAAAATAGAATAGAGCTACTTCTGGGGAAGAAATTCAATCTTTGAAACATATATTCAGGTGACTGAGGAAGGGCTTAGATAAACAATAGTCAATATTGCCGAGGGGCAAAGAAAGGGGACAGAGATTATAAAAACAATGTCAAAATTTGAGGCATCTAGAGAAGGATCTGCAAGATGAAAATATTTCCCATTATGACATAAATAAAATTGCCCTTCAGTGTATCTGGAAGACGGGCATTTTATTTTCCTCTCTCAGATTTAGAACAAAACAGAAAAAGGAAGCTTTGTTTCCACAGTTGACTAGAACAGTCCAAATCCTCTGACTGTGCTAAATCCAGCAAGAGCAAAGCCTGATCACCAGTGCCACATCTGCCATTTGACAGAGGCTTCTCAGAGACCTCAAACACCAGGAGCCTGCTCTCCTGCTAAGTGAACTGTTACATTTCACGTTCACTGTTCCTGCCATTCCTCTGTCATTTCAGGATGAAAAAGGCTGGACTCACACACTTTAAGGAAGAAGGTGAAAATTTAGGAGATTTTTTTTTTATGTGGTTGTTTTCTGGTTTTGTTTTTTTTGTGTTTTTTTCTTCTATTTTGGTGAACCAGAGCTTTTTGAACAGTAGGAGAAAAACAGGAGAAAAGAAGTGAAATGCCTGGCATCCAGGAATATACCACACTTAGCCATCTAATATTCCTGCAAGGCGAGTTCATCCTTGTGCTGAGCACCAGGAAAAGACCTGTAGACTGAGGACATTTCCCATCATCTGGGTGATGAGCAGGACATATTTGCACCAGCAATGGGTTTCTGCACCAAGGCTGTACCTATGCACACTACTCCTCGGGCAGGAACAAAAACACCCTCCACATCCCCCTGACATGTTTTATACCCTGAAAATTGACTGCTGCCCAATGCCATTCTATTTCTTTAACAATAAATAAATTAAAAGAGTTTGATTTTTTCCCACATGGTCTTCCAGAGACTATAGCTTGCCTCAGCATTCCCCTTTCATGACTGTTCCTTGATGTCCCTGCAGGAAATTACACTTCAGTTGGTACTTTGTACCTCAACAGAACAGCTCTGGAGACCTGCAATTCTACTTGTCCCTCATGGAGACAAGAGAAAACACAAAATAGAGAAGCTCTCTGAGCTGCTGTATGGACTTACTGTGTCCAGGGAAACCTTACTCTTTAGGGTATTAAAATCCAGATATGTCCATGCTGAAACAACCCCTCATTTTATAAATAGAAAGCAAGCACAAAGGTAAAGGAGGGACTGTGATAAAGAAGGACTAGATCTCCCAAATCTCCGTCTGGTACCTTAAACATGAAAAAATTTAACCCTCAAGGGTGTTTTAGTATTTTCTTTCTCAGTTCCCTCTGTATAATTCATTAACTATTTCTTCTTCTCACAAGGGGTCAGTGACTGTGTATCCCATTTTGGGTTATTTCTCATTTTTCTCACTGAAACAGTAAGTAGTGGCCCCCAGCCTAAGTCTCGTGCTGGCAGCATCACAGGAAGAAAACTTATACATGAATGGAAGAGTTTACCATCTTGCACACAAAAGGTATTGCTCCAATCCAACACCATTCACCCTTGTCACCATCAGCTGCCTGTTTAGAAATGTGATCAAAAATTAAAACAAGTGTGGTGGTTTGACAAAAGACCTGAAACTCAAGGGGCCCAAAGAACTGACAGAGCTTGGCTGTGATTTTCCCCAAGATCTGAAGTGTTTCAGACAGCTGCGGATCATGCTGTTCACTGTCCATCTTTGGCATGACCATTTTTAAGGTGGTCAGTCTCATTCATGCTGCAAGCACCAACTTGACCTGGTGTCTTGCCCATTGTGCATCAACCTTCCACTTCAAAATGTAGCATTTCCAGCCTTCCCTGTTTAATATGAAAGCTCTTTGGGGCAGTTGTCAGCTCCTCCTAGATGTCTGAACCACGCTTACTGAACTGGGGCTCTGATTATTGACATGTTGTCTCCAAACCACAACATTAAAATTGTGAAGCAGGAGCTTGTCAAAAACATATACTCAAGCAAACAGAAATAAATACTCCTTTTTGGGATGGCTTTTACCGTATTATGAAATAGTGAACAAATGAAATAGAATCCTGTGTTGACAGTTCCGAAGTGTTTCGAAGGAAAACACAAAGGGAGGAGAAAGGAAAATGCATCCCTACTCTCATGCATTATTAGTTTCTAGAGATACTTCCTTCCTTTTGTGTTCTTCTGGAGAAGTGGGAGTGGTGAGAGAGAGGGGGGGGAAAAGTAATATAAAGTGAGAGTTTAGCTCCATCAGGACCTATTTGTAATGCTTGCACAGCAAAGTCTGGAGGCAGAAATAAAAATAATGAAAATCTCTGTCCTTCTCTTAAAATGACACACCATGTTTTATAAGCATTTCAGGTTTCTCATTGAAAAATTGTTCTTCAGCAAAAGAAAAGCATGGACACGCCAACAAGGTTTACAACACTATCCCAAAGACTTTGGTTTGTTTTTTTTTTTTTTTTTTTTTAAAGAACTGTTAAAAAGTTGCTTTGTGGTACTTTTTCTATGCTTTCTAACAATTTTGGTGATGTACTTTTTTTTCAATTTTTCTTCACTCTGCCACTTTCTGGATAAGCCTTCCCATCTTGTTCCCCAATTGAGAGTAAAGACATTGCCGTTGACAGAATGATTCCAGATTGGGACCAGTATTTGCAAGGCTTGGTTGTTATTCAATAAATTTTCAAATGCTTTAAATTTGAGGACAGCATCTCACTTTGACTAACATTTCTGAGTTTTTTCACTCTTCCTTACTCCCTCCTCCCTTTTCTTTTAATGCAGTTAATCTGTTCCTGGGTTTTGCTACAATAAACTCTCTAGATTGGTATTATTAATACAACCCTACCATCCTCCCCCTCATTCAATTAATCTATGCATCCTTTTTTTTTGTGTGAAGGTGTCTGATGTCAACTTTGATGATTTAAAGGCCATAAAAAATAAAAATAAAATAATAAAATCACCCAATAAGCTCTTAAAAAATAAGGGTAGGGGGAGGGAGGAGTGAGGAGAAGGATGCCCTGTGGTACAAAACTATAAAAGGTTAGATTAGACTTTAGCAGAAAAGTCTCTGTGATAATTACTGTTATCTGCTGATCCATAAACTCTTCACACAAACTGCAACAGTAAACCAAAAAACTGACACTTTAATAGCAATGTGCTTTGTAGCGCGGGGACATCTCTCCTCCTCCTTCCCACATCTCTGTGCCTCCCAATGCTTCATTTCCTCACAGCCCTGTGACAGGCGGAGCTGACAACCCGGATTCCCAGCAAGCAGTGAGCAGCTAGAGGTTGGCACTAATTATTGCTAAACTTCTGCAGACTCACAGCGTGATCTAGTTGGGCAAGGAGGAGGAGGAGGACAGGGCGAGGCAGACCATCACTCTGGTAATTTGGGATTTTTAATTTTTTTTTTTTTTGAAGGGGAGGAGGAAATAAGGACATGCTAAGAAATTCTGTGAGAAAAGAGCTGAATGCGTCCAAAACGCCAGTCCCGAAAAGGTGCTCCTTTCCCTGCTGACCCTCAGCTGGAGTAAAGTGTCCCAGCCCCAGCAGCTTGAGCTGGTTTCCATCACCAGCTTAGTGCCAGTCCCCAACATCTGTGGTGCAGCCCTTTCGTGGTTCACAGCAGGAAGAGGTCTATCCACCACACAGATGGAGAGGGAGAGTTCCAGAAGCATCAGGAAATCTTCCTGGACTTGGCTTCTGTGACACCAAATAAAGAGCTGATTTATCAATGCCAACTTAAGGATGCAGCTCTGGACAGGAAAATTGAATGCTATGTTTCTCATGTTTGAAAATCGTTTTATGAGTGGCAACTTTGTACTGTTCCTGTGGCTTCACACAACGCCAGCCCCTTGCAGATACCAAGGCAGGAATCAGATAAAGTTAGGGAACAGTACAGCTGAGAAAGGGCAAACTTTAAAGACAGGTTTGGAGTCAGAGAACTGCCCTACATGCAGCCATGAAAAAGGTAGTCTGAAGATAATGATTCTATGAAAGAATTAAGAGGAAATTGCAAATTTGAATTGTAATTGAAGACGTCAGCTGGCATAAATCACTAAGGGTAAAAAGAACTCCACTTCCTTCCACAGGCTCCATCTTTGTCGCATTTCTCAACACGTTAGAATTTAACAGGAGACTATCAGCCATCCCTAAATATTTTGAGCCACATCATAACATTCAAGAGAGACTCACACCCAGTTTCTCAAGTCCTATAATAATAGTGAAGACTCCCCCTGAAAAGATCTTACTTTCTATTTTGTAGCATCAGGTTTATTGACTCATTTCCTATAGAAAACTTAAAATCTGATAGCATCCTACTCAGTTCAAGGGGAATATATTCTGAATAACATCTTCTGCAACACTTTTATTTAAAATAATGTTATATGCTGAAAAAACTCTAACCAACAAAAAAATTTGCAAGCCAGTAACAACTGGGAAAAAAATGGCTCAACAACTTGAAATTAGGGTTAAATTAATTAAAAATAATAAGCAAAATATTCTTCTAGATTAAGACATTAGTAATACAAGGAGACATTGTAGTTTTTAGTCTGACATCACATATAAAGCATTCTCATAAAATCTTAACCTGTAGTGTCTCCATCATGTCCCTCTACTTCGTCTAGTGTACGGCTCATCTTAAAACACATCCCAGTTTTCATGTGAACATCCCCTGCTGATGGAAGATCCATCATGTTCCCAGATACACTGCCCAGCAGCATTGACCCTTTTGCATATTCTTTCAAATCCTTTTTTTTTTTTAATTTAATCAGGTGCAACTCCAGGATCATGTTACCTAAACTGAATATGTAACTAAATCTACTTTTTTTTTTAATGTGGCAATGGTATTCAGGCAAACACATATTCCCAAAATATGAAGAAACAGGTGCCTAGAAATAAATTCGTGAGATCAGAAAGCACAGTCCTCATTCTTCCAAGAAACCATTACCATGATCAGCAGTCTTCCTGTATATAAAATATATATGCATATATTGCCAGTTTGAGGGAGAGTCTCAGCGAGCTGAAAGAGGGAATGAATCTGAAGCCGACAAAAGATTTTTATTTATTTTTTAACTACACTGCATAATTACCCTGTGCAACAAATTGCCACAAGGTTCCATGAAAGCCAAGACCTTACCATAATTCCAAACAGGATTAGACATTTATATGCATAATGAGAACATCCACAGTTGCACTGTCTCGGATAAGAAATGCTAGGGAAATAACCCTCATGTTTCCAGGCATAAGTCAACGGCATGGGAATAAAGTTGGGAAGAAATTCAGTTTATTCAGTACTTACCCCTTAAGTGGATTTTAGCACTTGTCCTGTAACACCAAAAATGGAGGTAGAAACAGACGGTGTGTTCGATCAAGAAGTTCCAGCAAGATTCAATTACACAAGTGTAATTTTCAAGTAACTGATGGCACACAAGGCACCCTCCTCCCCTGGACTAATTTTTTTCACTTACATAGCTGTTTTGTGTATAACAGATATCCATGCTGTCTACAGATACAGGAGAGCGGAAACGTGGATGTCCACACATCTATAGGATTGAATTGAATATGATCCTAGAAAAATCTTTAGGATGTATTGAAACATCCAGAGCTATCTATCTGTGAGATCAAAGCATTATCAAATGGATTATGTGTCCTTCCAGAGTTGTTTCTATAAAATCCTGATGATTTCATTCCTATTGAGTGGTGTAGGACTTTGCCATAAGAAACTGATATGTCAAGAGTACTGTGGAATTGGTCTCATTATGCCTGTAGTCGGCAAAGGGTATGTTTTAATCAATGGCTGAAAATTCAATTAAAGGGCTATTTTGAAAAATTAAAGAATACGTAGATTTGAAGGCTGCAATATGATGACAACCATACAAGACTGGGCACTGGGCTTCCTTGCTGATTCAATCACCCTCTGGGCTAGTGCCCACTTCTGCTTCTCTTAAGGACATGAATCTTCCACTGCTACCAAGCAAGATTTATGTTTAAGTCAGAGAGATCTTAGGTTATGAGCCACATAGACTACAAAACTACTGACAGATACGTGTCCATTTTAAGGAACAACAGCCCACATCTATCCTTTTGTTCTAAGCCTTGCTCTCTGCAAAGAGATCAGGCAGAAGGCTTTCCAGCAGTGTCTCTTCTCTCCATCCTAAATGTCATGCTGATCTTAGGCAAATATTCCTGTCTTGTCTTCTTGGGTCTTATAAGACTGACTTGCTTTTTCTGTATGGATTTAGGCTGGACATGTGGCTTCCCTGAGCTCAGTGCAGATCATGAATAAGTGAACTATCACAGACAATGTGAGAGAAAGCAACACAGAGCAATTCGCTATTCGACCAGTTCAGTTTTGTGCAGACCCCAAGACTGCATTTAAAAACTCATTATCAGTATGCTGCTTGATTGTTTCTAAATTGTGAGGCTGTAACAAAACCAGCCCTTAAAATCACCCTCCCTTGCCCAGCTGCTACAATGCACACAAGCCCTGAACACAATAGTCAAATCTATCTTTGCCCTTGCTCTGAGCTTTCCATCACATGAAAGTCTCATTAGTCCAGACTGAGATGCACAGAACAGCACCCAGCAACCAGCAGATCCCGCTCAGAGATGAAGCAAAACAACATCGGGGGGGAGGAGTGAGGGGTTAAAAATATCTCAGAACCTCAGTCTCTCTCCCGGGCAACTTTCAATCCCATTTATTTATTTATTAATTAAAATCATTTAAGCCACAGAAACAATCTCTGGAGACATGGAGTCTCATTTAGACTTTTTGTTTTGTTTTGGGTTTTTTTTCTGGTTTTTTTTTTTCCTTCCTCCTTGCTTGGAGCATCCTGGAATGATCTCTGTGTGCCTCCTGAGGGAAGACATGGCACTAGCAAACCCAGAGGCAATTTCCAGGCTCCTGTTAGGCTATGAAAGTCCCACAAGAGAGAGCCTAGTTTTTCCAACTTTTCTGTCTGACCACAGTCTAGGAAATAAGCCCTGAAGTTCTGGCTCCACTGAAGTCAATCACAAAATATCTACAGCTTTCCTGGAAAAAAAACCAAAATGAGCTATAGTCAAGGCTCCTCAACTTTGAAGATGGCCTCAGAGGCAAGAGATAAACTCTGTCCACCTTCTGCTGCCCCTTGAAAAACAATCTTGAGGCATAACAGCATTAGGGTAGTGGAATTAGGTCTTGTCTGAGAAATAAAATAGGAAATATAACACCCAGGTTCAAAATGCAGTGTGACTTCCTGAGATAGATTTGGCCCAGCAGCCACTCAGAGCAGAAACGAAGGAGCCAATAAAAAGCCAAATACCCAAGAAGTAGTGCAGTAAATGGCTTCATACATTTAGTTTGCAGCTTCCTAATTCAAAGCTATGACCCTTCCTCATGCCAGCAAATGAGGCAGGAAAACACTGAAAGAATAGCTCGTGATTTGGGTGTTACAGTCACACATCTCAAAACTGCATCTAGATCTGACTCCAGTTACCAGCAAGTGTCCAAGTGCCTCTTCTCAGGGAAAGCATGAAGTCTGTAAGGGCTGGGGAAGGGATTGTTTCCATTCAAAGGCCCTGAGACAGGTGGGGAGCAGAAGAGGAGGAGAAGCGGCTGCTAAATCCACTCCTGATGTGTGCTTAACAGGAAACTGAGGCATGGAATTATGTGCAGGTACTGGCCTGGAATAACTGAGAAACAAGAAACAGAACCAGAAATATAACTCCCTCCCTCTAACTCTTTGTTTAGTGCCAGGATGCCAACACCTTCAACCTTCTTTGAGTGAAGACACATCTTTATCCCTTCCTGAAAACTACTTTATTTCTGCTTTAGCTCTATTCAGCTACTTCGAGTCCTTTTCCAGCTACAGAGATCACTATACACCTCTGACAAAAAGCTCTGCATGGCCGAAGTGCTTTATAAAGCCCTTCCTTTGCCTACGTCTCATTCTTGTTTTTCCTTTCTCTTCTTTTTCCTTTTTTTTTTCCCTCCACAGCCCCTCACATTATTCATCATAATCATAAAACATTCATTTGCGCTTCTGACCAATTGGAAGACCCTCACGGGAGGCCATAAAGGGGGGGTGTCAGGGTTATAATGAATGTAAATGCCAGGTGTTTAAGCTGGATAATGTGCAATTTGCAACTCAAGCAATCTGCACAATAAGCAAACCTAACGTTATGGTACCTGATAGGGGCACGATGGCCATTCTGAGAGAATGAAACATTTTACGACCTCTATGTTGCCCTGATCTCATGATCTAATAATAGTCCAGA
Organism: Falcunculus frontatus; assembly: GCA_013398115.1. Taxonomy (NCBI): domain Eukaryota; kingdom Metazoa; phylum Chordata; class Aves; order Passeriformes; genus Falcunculus; species Falcunculus frontatus. The sequence continues at coordinate 931,309 of VZRV01002087.1, forward strand.
CAAAATTAGTTCCTGCTATAATGTCTTTGAATGTTTGGGGGGAGGTGGATGGGGAGGAGGGATTGCAAGGAGTTGGAGAGGGGGATGAAAATTATATCAGGTGGCTGAGCTGAAGTTTCAGAGGATCAAAGGGAATTGCGAGCTGGATGTGCTATTTAAGACAATAACCTTCTGCTGAAAGTGAGGAGGTCAAAGACAGGTCTTTCATAACTATCTCACACTCACATATAGACGTGTACACAGAGCTGTTCCCCAGGATTTGGCTGCTGATGAATTAAAAATAGGTTGATGGTTGTGAAAGGACTGATTTTCTGGCAGTGTAGGGCCGGACAGCTGATTCCCCAAAGCCTAATGGAGCGTCATCGCTCAGAAATTAGCTAACCTCGGGCTGGAAATAATGGTGAAGAGGAGTTATTCCCATCTCCCTCCCCTGATCCCAAAAGCAAGTTTCATTTTCTTTCTTCCCTGCATGAGCAGGTCTGGCTCGGCAGGGAAGGAGAAAGGCAGGTCTCCATCCATTCCTCTCAACCCACCAAAGAAACAAGTGTAGTGTCTGCTCTGCTCTGGTGGAAGGGGCACCGTGAGAAAAGCCTCTCCTCTTTTTTCTGCAGTCTGTGCAGTGCTCTTTAAAATGCTGCTCAGTTTGTGAGGAACATAGGAAGGAAAGACAAAGGGAAAAAATATCTTCCCAACAGATTGTTGAAAGCCTCAGAAAGGGCAGTTCCCTTTGGGGAATTCGATCAGGTTTGTTGCTCTAACCCACATGATAGAAACACTTTCCTCTCATGGTACAGCAACTCCAGACAGTGCTCACTGTACCTCCACGGAGCATGAGGGGAGTGCAGAGGCTAACCTGCTGCCTAGGGAGAGCTGTGGAAATTACAGCCTGGCTGAACTCCACCAAAGAATCCTGCTTATCCTTTCCTATCTCCACCTCTCGGCTTCTCTTTCTCCTCCCCAGCCCAGCCACTGCTCCTTGGGGTGAGTCTCAGGACAGGCACACGTCTTTGGGCACCGTGGTGCTCAGCCACAGCCACTTTACTCCATCTAACTTCAGCAGCTGTAGAAACACTGCCTGGCCTTTGGATATCACTGCTTCTGTCCACCCTGTGCTGCAAATGCCACTTCACAAAGGCATGATAAGCATTTCAGAAATGCTAATCCCCCTGATTTCTTCCTCTTTAAGGTAATGTCACAGCTCAGCATAGACTTGTGAGCACTGTCCAGCAAGATGGATGTAGTCTAAGTGTCCACATCTATTTAAATTTCATTACATAATGTGGCTTATATTTATTTATCTTTTTATTTGAATCTAGAAGAGAAACATTACAGCATGTTGGTTTCAATTTGTTTCTTTTATTTTCTTTTCCCTAAACACTTTATGATAGATTCTTCGTCTATGTCACTTATGTTTACTATTGAGTAGAAACATGTGTATGTGTGGCAGGTAGATAAATATCCCACCCGTCTGACAGAGCCAGATAGTTGGGTCTGATTATGATGTTGCAAAACTGAGTTCACCACCCCCCCTCTTGAGGGAAAGCTGACATTCTGCTCTCATGAGATTTCTAGTTTGCTTGTCACAGGGAATTCACTTTCAGGTCATTTCTACTGGACTAATCTAATTTTAAAGTTACAAGTTTTTGCATCAACCCTCATTAACATTTTTAGAGTTTTAGGAGAGAAATGATGATAATTTAGCCACAAACTCTCCCTGAGAAGTTACCATCAGAAATTTCACGCGTACATGAATACAATAATTGCCAAACAAGCTGTGATCAAATTTGGCTTGGTGTAGTTTTGTGGGTGGTTTTTTTTCCCCCTGAACCTCTGTGAAATCAAAGGAAGAAGCCAAATGCAAAAAAGGATTTGCCATGGGGCTGATGTGTTTACCAGCATCATGCTGCATTTTCTACTCGAGGTCTCTCAGAGTTTCCTCAACCATTTTTTCTTGCTGTATTTTTCTAAGATGTGGATCCAGTCTCCCTTCCTTGCAACTTTCTTCTCCTCCTGAAGTCTGTAGATTTAGTTCTGAACACTGTTTTCTAGACCATATATCAAAGTGTGCAGCCTGGCATATCTTCCTTCCATTCCCAAATTCACCTTCCACCAGGCCTTTCCCCTGACATTTGCCCACCCTTGTGCACTTAGCTCTCTCAAAACCTGGAGAAATAAACTGCAGGCCATTGCACTCCAACTTTTATTTCAGATGTTGAAGACAGAAGATGACCAATTTCTTGGTTATAGACTGACCCATGGTGAGATCCCTGAACCTCAGGCTGTTCTAATCCTCTTTACTGCCTGAAACCTCTGAATGCTGAGGTCTCAGAAACCACCCAATGCTGCAGCTGGTCTCTATGAATTCATTACCTTCAAGTGACCTGCAAATAATAACAAACATTTGCACCCAGACATATCTCTAGAGTTCTAATAAATAAAATCCTGGGAGGGGCAGAATTACTGAAGCAGTTTTACTAAAACTCTTGTAAATTTGAAAGAGATACCCATTCTGTGCAACACAGGATACAGGCTGAAGTTACTTCTCGTCCTTCAAGCTCTGTCTCAGTCCTTGGTGGTGGAGTCTCCTTCCCAGATCAGCATCAGGTATCTAACATATGCTGCCAAAGGGATTTAGGCACTGAATAGCAGAACCTGGCAAAGCTAACTTCTCCTTTCTTGTTGACCTGTGTTTCAACAACACAGCCCTAAGCGACTGACATTTTACCAGAACAGGGATGAAAGATAGCTTGCCTGATTTTGTGTTATAATTTCCTGGACTGGCTTTTTAATTGCATGTGTGTGGGAAAAAATATATCAGATCTTGGCAGGGAAAAAGTGCCCCTCCAGAACCTGAATTTTGCAGATTTTATTTTCTGGAGCAGATGATGGTCTTTGTTTATAAGAAAAATTAGGCCAAATCCAACATTTTCACAGATGGAGGAGCCTGAATTATTTATCAGAGGTTCATGATTTTTCTCTCTTTTTTTTTTTTCCTAACTGGTAAATAATCAAGTCCAAAAAGGCTGATATTTATTTCAAGACTGGGATCAACTCCACACCAGCAAAGCTAAAACAATTTCTCTTCATTTTACTCCCTCTCTTTTTCTCTCCCTCACTTCTCTTGGAGATATTCCACTTGTATAAATAATTAAAGATTCATTGGCCAAGAAAGAAGGAGGAGGAGAAAAAGAGACACTGACTTTTTGGTGTTGCAGTTGAAACACAGAAAGAAAAAGGTTTCATACAATTGAGAACAAACAAAATGGCATAATTTAGCTAGTTCCAGCTGTTTCAATCGAGGACACAAGGAACACTGAAGTAGAGACTGATGAGATAATATGTTCCCATGGAAACTTTCATCCTAATGCCTAATCACTGAAAGGTTGGTTTAATTCATGCTTTTGAAAGCTTTGCATTACTCTGTCCTAAAATGTTTCCTTTTTTTTTTTTTTTATTTACTAGTTTCTACATGCATTTTTCTCTTCTTTTCTGTGTTTAAAGCCTATAAAAATTATTCTCATTGTCTGTAATTGTATAGCAATGAGCTCCTCTGGATCAGAGTCTGCAGAGACACAAACATCCCTGGAACAAGAATGGGAAACATGTTTACTCTAGGTGCCACATGAGTTGCAAAAAATTTTTATTTTATTTTTTAACCTGTACTCTCTCCCAAAGCCAATGAAGCTGTAGAATACTTCAGGAAATTGAAAGAGGTGCTACCGTAGATGGAACAAAGAAAGAAAATCAACTAGGAACTCTTACGAATTGAGGCTAATGTGAATTAAGAAGTAATTTGCACTGATACTTTACGCTGGGGTGGAGATGCAGGTTGGGTTATATTCAGATTACTCATGAGGAATGCTGGACAAAACCCCATGGGAAAATGCAATCCTAATTACCTGGATCTACACTAATCATAGCAGTCTGGAGATTCCCAAACTAGCTTCTTGGGTCCATATCTAAGGTTTTAACTCCTCCCTACGAGAAAGGAAACCAACCAACCGACTCCCCCTAACATATTACTGAGGATCTCACCCTCATCCGAGATGGGATCCACTTGGCAAAGGTCAATTTCACAGGAAGGAACCATAACATGGAGCTAGCTAGTAAACAAACAAACAAACAAATAAATAAATATATAAACAAACAAACAAACAAATAAAATAATTCCTGCATGTTAAACACCTTATTTAACTCTAGAACTTACTCTTTGATGAAAATGGATTATATATCCAGAAGAGAATACTTGGAGAAAATTGTGCGATTACTGTTGGTAATGCCTTGGCACTAGAAAAGAAGTGCAGGACTTCCTGCAGTTTGAAGAAAGGTTGGAACCCCTATCCATGCCACAGGAGTGTGACATGATAGCCCTCATTCATACATGTGAGTCCAGGCTTTGACAGTGCCTCCTGTGAAATACCCAGTAACTTATTTCTAGCCCAAAGCACAAAATAAAGGGACAGTTGTGAGAGATCATTACTTGAAATTTAGCAAAGACTTGGCACAACAACCAGAAAAAAACCCCAACTGATCAGTCTGCCCAAAGTCCTGCAGATACACTCCTGTCAAAGCAGCTGAAACTAAATTGGTTTTCTCTTTGATGGCCATTAAACCTCAGTTATGCTCCACTGATTAGTTGATCTAATGGAGAGGTCAATTTTCATGAAAAGTGGTGGATAGGAGAGCTAAGGAGATGGGTCATTTTTCATTCAAGTATCTGGCTTTGGCTTTAAAAGAAATTGTCTTGCAAGAAGAGTGAGATAAATACAGAAAAGTTTAATGAATGTTCTAACCTCTTTCCTTATAAACTTCAACTCTATTACACTATTATGCTTTGCTTAATCTCAAAGAAATAACCTCAGAAAAAAACAGGGTGATGTCTGGACTCATCACAATCACAGTACAACAAATAATACACTGGCCAGTAATTTATCAAACATCCCACTTGAACTCCAGAAACTTTTTCCCAAGCTCATCTTCTTGCCAAGCTCTGCTAGCTCCCCTGGAGAAGGGGAGAGGAGTACTTCCCAGGGATATGTGGCAAGGGACCCTTTCCACCTAGATAATTGTGAGTTTTCTCACCCAGGGATTAGGTACAGACTTTGCACACTGTTGCAGAACAAGGAATTTGGCTATGCAAATGGATTTGAGAACACACTAATCAAATAATTCTTCCATGCCAATTTCATCAGTTTCTTTTCTAAAGATACAAATTCAAACCAGAATATTTAATTTAGCAAAAAAGCTAGATATATTTTCTGAGATCCAAATAAATAACAATTCCAAGTAAAAAAAAAAAAACGGAACTTTGAACTATCAAATAAATTAAAAGACCATTTTATAATTAAACATGCATTTTGCCAAGGATAGCATGACAGAACCAACTGAGTAGCACTCCTCTGCAAACATTTCTGCTCTAGCTGACTGTATCTACAAAACTAGAACTTTGTGAGATTTTTTCTTTGAATGAAATGTCAGTGATAAACTAGGATAAAACTCAGTATGTAGCTAAAAGGCTCTTATTACATACCATTTAACTGTCATCACTCAGTAATTGCAATTACAAATTACTGTAGCTTTACAGTCACCAATCTGAGATTAAATACTTGGGAAAACTACTGAATGGACATCCCGAAGTAAGTGGTCTCTGCCCTAGTTTCCCAATAATTTAGTCATTGAAATGCTGGGACAGAACAGAATGGGGTGGGTTGAGAAGTCTGGCACAGTGAAAGAAAAGGAATTTGCTAGGCAATACAAAATCACAAATTGTCACTTAATCATCAAAGGACACGTGGGGAACACCTCAAAGGCACAGACTATGCATGTGGAAGTGTCCTAGTGCTGTACATTATGGTCTGTATTTGACAGGCTTTGAAAGCTCGACAGACTTTTCTCCATATGCGTTACTTAACTGGGAACCATGATTTCCAAGACAAATATAGTATTTCAGAACAAACACAGGAATGAAGGAGCACTCTGGACACATCAATTTCTCATAGCAAATTAAACTTACTCCCTCAAATGTTCACATGGAGCAGCACATGGGTTGCAGAGACAGGAACAAAAGTTGCCTTACCAGAACACTCCCCCACTCGTTCTGCTGAGGAGATGATGACAAAGAATATTAGCTGCAGGTGACATAATAGTCCTGCTGATTTGGACACTTTTGGAAAGAGTTTAGATACAGCAATGACTAGACAAGAAATCTAGAATCGACAAGAACAGCATGGCTGGTAAAAGCATGCTTAAGGAGGAATTTGATGTGAATAAGATAGGAGGTTTGGAAAAGGTACCAAAGATACCAAAATAATCCAATCTGGCTCAGCATCCTCGGTGTTCAGGGGACACTCCTGCTCCAGCCTAGAGCAGCCGTCACCACCCATCCGTGCTGCTCTGCTTTCCAACAAAGTGTGAAATTGGCGTTTGGGTATGAAAGCTCTATTTCAGAACACCTGAAATTTGTATCTGCAATTTTAATTGACTGAGAGACCCTTAAAAGGAGGGAGCTAAGCACAGCCTGCAGGTACACAATGCCCGACAGCCAGTGTTAACAAGGACATACTTAGCTTGCCTGGAGAAACAAACAAGGACAGAATTGATAACTATTTCATGAATGAGCTGTAACATGTTGCTTTAAAAAGATGCTGTCAGAAGAAAGATACAAACAAAACAACACGTGTTATTGAAGGGCAGTTGCTATTATCTGAGCTATTAGCAAATGGAAAAAACTATTAAAGCAGAAACAGTGTTAGAAATCTAATTCACTTTCCAGCATTAACACTATTTACTGCTTCACTCTTCTCTTAAGTTGGAACAGAAAAAACGGACTAATCAATTTTCTGTCCTAGTGCTAACACAATTTCTTAGCAGGGCCTGAAACTGTGGTTTTGGACTGTATACTGAGAGCTTATGGAGTAGACAGACATGATCTCAACAGAGAAAAGGGGTTGTAATGGATGGGGGAAGTTTAGAAGAATGTTGACAACAACATGGGGCTCCGTTAATGCCATCATTTCTGGGGAAATTTTAAATTTCCATGTAATTGCCAGTAATTTTTTATTTTCCACTTCCATTTAGAATGTCAAAAAATGATCAGCAATGATCACTGCCCCACATTGTTTCCAGAACAAAACATATTCCCTCTCATTCACTATCATATAGATAGACAAGATACCTAATGAATTTGTGAAACCAAATACCACCCTTCTCCTTAACTCCTCCTTTTCATAATGTTTCCATGTTCCACTCGGGGCTTCTAAAGCAACTCTGTGGCACAGACAAAACCCATCTCCTGAATTCTATTCCTCTAAAATCTCATTTCTTATGGTCATAGCCAAGTTTACCATCTGTGAACACTTTGAATGGTGCTGACTGGGAAAGGGAAATGAAAAAAGAAGAGGTAACATGGCATTTGGGGAAAAAAGAGGAAAAAAACTCCATAAATTAAAATACAGATTTGTAATATTACTGACTTTCTATTTCTAAGGTTTGAAAATGTTTATGCTGAATTTAAGTTTGTGTAAAATCATGAACATTTGAAGCACAGGATAAGCACTTTAAATGCAAGCCAAAGGAAAACAATGTGCCCTTAGTACTATTTCCATTTAAACTGCTTAGCCATACAGTTGCAGACATGAAACAATTCCGCTGAGGTCCTCCTGCACTCAGGAAATTCTTCCTGGGTCACTGACCATCATTTAAAGGGCACATCTCAGCCCAATGTCCAGCGTGAATTTTTCAAATTAGCCTACAGTTGCTGCCTCTGCAGTACACAATTGTGCTCAAAATCCCTGAGCTTTTCAGAAAGGCCCTTAAGCCCATTTAACATTAAGAAAGAAATAATACACAAATATATGCTTACTATATTTCACATGCTGTGCAAACATGTACACAGGTCCTATAAAAGTGAGACAACACCTCCCTTCAAGGCTCTCTGTCAGGCTTGCAAGCCTTTCTGAGAGAGCTGCTGTGATTCAGCCCAAGTGGCTGGGGCCTGGTGCAGGAATCACTGTAATCCCGTGGCCTCTACTACATCCAGAAGGTCAGGATAAATGATGTGCTCTGTCCTCAAAATCCTCTGAGTCCTTAATATTGAGGTAGGCATGGGAGAGCCTTTTGCGACAGTTGGTTCAGATAAACATCCTAACAGCATGATAGTGTTGGCTTAACCCCAAAGCTATGTCAGCTGTTTCTACTGTCCAGAGACCTTTGTGTACCAGGGATGTGAAAGTCCTGCCAACATCAGAGGCATCTACTACAGAGCCCGCCCCATCATCCCTCCTTGAAACTCACCTTTGCAGTGACACTTCCAAACCACTCAACACCCACGAGGCAGCCACTGTGCTATCACTGCAACTTCCCAACCAAATCATAATCCGCTCTATATTACCTTGCTCTCCCTCCATCTGTTTGCTGTGGCCTCTCTCAGGCGTTCACATCTCCGAGCAGTTCAGGTCAAGGACCATCTTTTCATTTTGCATGTGGTAAGCACTTAGTAGTCCAGGACTTTTACCTTCAAACAGGACCTCCTGTGCCCATGGCAATGTATGCTATAATAAACCAACAACAGCAGCAGTCCTGAGGACTGGCCCAGCTGTGAAGTACGACCAGAGTAGCCCGTGCCAGCGTCAAATTTCTTCAGGTTATCCACTCACTGTTGCTCACAGCACAGCAGAGATGCTGCAGTGACACCAGAGCAGTTTCAGCCCCCAACCAGAAGCATGACACACACCTCACAGACACAGGCAGAAATCAGTCCCTCCTCCCGATCCACGCCCTTGTCCTTGGTCCCTTTGGACACCACTTCCATCAGTTCAGTGCAGTCAGGACTGGAATCCTTGGGTCTATGCCAGGAGTGAGCGGAAAAATCCATCAAGTTACTGATGTGGATTTAAAAATAACTTTACACTAATTTCCCACCTTAAAAACAACTGCAGCAATAAAAACCACTACTTTCTTATTTCACTGCCAGGTATCTGAAAACCTGCAGCACTAACTAAAGTCTCCATTTTTCTTCTTCCTTTAATTAAAATGAAACAAACCCCTTCGGTCATCTATGACTTAAAAAAAAAATTATAAAAAAAAATAGTTGTGAAATTACATTGGAGAAGTTATTTTATCCTGTTCCAGTACACTGAAAGCTCCATTTTCTCCAGAGGAATAAATTAAATAAGATCTTATTCTTCTGTTTATTTTAGAAAGAATAAGTGAGGGCTCAAATAAGCCCTTAAGAAGAGGCTATCATGTTTCCCCAAAGTGCTTTCGCAGGTATCTTCTCGTCTGGCCTATATCAGGCCAACTCTGCCCATTTCAGAACAGGTAATGTCTTTCTCCACTAATTCACTTGCCTACTTCCATATTAACCTTTTCAGAGAAGGATCTGACTTCTACATATTTTCGCTGTATCTACTCCAGCAGGTCTACATCCATGGAAAATTTGGTGTTCCGAGATTTTTGCTGGTGAACCACGCAGGGATTATCACCATTAAACCCAAGGCATATTCGTACGGTTTTTTAAAGGTTTTGTAAGAAACCAAAGGAAAGGGCTGCAATGGGATCCAGTTCTATTCTCTGGGAAGCCCTGTCCACTCACTCCAGTACAGACCCCAAGAACTTGGCCTTGAATGTTGTGTCCACAGAAACCCAGGTTTAGATCAAGGTTGTACATGAGTAAATCTTTCTGTTTTCGGGACGTTCAAGTGCACCCTTAGCTATGTGTACAGCATGTGTTTCAGTGTTGTCCAAAAAAGGTTTGATTCCCCAAACTAGTGCCTCAATTTATAGTCAGGACTATGCTGTTCATGTAACTTTGATTTTCTTTTTTTCTCCTAAATCCTTTGTTTTACTATCACTGCATGTACACGGAAAGGCTTGCAAAGCAACCTTAAAATTATATAGGGTCTTTCCTACATGTTTTACAGTTTCAATCTGATGGTTTTTAAACTGACCTGGTGATTTTGAGCTCCCTGACACCGTTCTTGCTTTCCAAGCTGGGGTTTCAAACATGCCACCTGGCAAACACAGCACCAACCCAGGTTTCGTGGCAGAGCTGCCAGCGAGTCACTGGGTAACACTCTTAAATCAGCCACAAAACAGCTGTCCCAGACTGTAAGGAAGCGTGCTGGGCTGCTGAAACTCTTCTCCTGAGCAGACATAAAATTGAGTCGTGTCCACTTGAGGGTAGGAATGCTGCAGGGTCTTTTGCACAAGCATGCCCCAGTGATCGGGAACAAATTCTTTCCTTTCAGTCTATCCCTCTGGATTCTATGCACAGGGTTATGACTGTATAAATATTCTAGGGACCTGGGACTTGGGGGCTGAGTTAAGGAGTAGGAAGCCAAAGAAAATACATTTTAACTAGCAAGGACAGTTGCTTCTCCTCTTTCTGTCACCTTGTGGGCTTTTGCAATAGAAGAGATATTTTATTTGTATTTAATAAAGCCCAGCAGTAGAGCTGCTTATGAATCAAGCCGCATCATGCATGGAGCTAGAAAAAATATATATTGGGATTTTCTAGCTCGCTAGAGTTATTAATCTGGCTCAAAGCCTGCAGTAGGATTTAATATATTAAGTGAAATTGCAGGCCTTTGCCCCTGTCTTTTTGCTAAGACAACAACATACATACGCCATATTAGATTCCATTTTTTGTACATTTCAGATAAGGAGTGGATTAAATAATGAATGAGATTCCCATTAGCTTGAAATTTTGCTTATTTCAGGCAACCTCCTCCTCCCCCCCTCTTTTTTTTTTTTTTAATCAAAATGACTCCACTGTGGAATATTTTTGCATTGATTTGAAAGGATTTTTTTACACGCTCATTAAATTTGCATTTACACATCTGACAATACCTTTTTTTTGTGTCCCAGACACTGAACACTGCACTAGGAAAAAAAAAAAAAGAAAAAAAGAAACCCACTCTGCTTTTGCCTTGAATTGTGTGAAATCTTTCTCTGAAAAAGTGCGTAAGGCTCAGAAGGTCTTTGGGATTCCCCTTTGCTAGACAAAGTCAAGAGAATGACTCCAGCATGGGTTTGAGGGGCATCAGATGGGGGTCACTGTAATTGATATGAGACACAGAAGACACTGCTGTTTCCATCCTACACACTCCCTCCAGATTTATATGGCTCTGTCTCTTGCAAAGCACATTGTGGTATTCTCACCTCCAGGACCTCAAGAGCTGGCTTTCCGCCACCCTACTGAGAAGATCTTTCCTCGGGTTGGTGCTGGAAAATTCCTGTTAAGTTCAGAAAGCACTAACATAGAGCTGTGAAGTGAATTGATCACGGGCTGGAAGGCAGAGATTATTTGCCAAGTAAATGGCATGTTTTCCAGTGTTTTTCTGCATATAAACCCCTGCCATGAGAAGACAGCCACATCATCTCCTGGAGCTGCCCAGGAAAAAGTTCAACCAATCCGTTTGTCTTTAGAAATATCAGCAGTAGCTGGCCAACAACTGGCTTACATACCACTTGACCAGGCAAAATGGTCAAGATCTCCCCAGGTTACTACTGCCAGAGTTCCAGAGCCATTTATGGCTAGACAAGGATTTTAGCCATCTCAGTTTCACGTATTGGAGGGAAAACTTTCCCTTCTCTGCACTAAGCCTTTTATCAAATAGCAGTACAGGGTGGAAAGTGATCCTTTCCTATTGCCTTGAAACACTGGATGCAGGAATCATTGTGCCACCATTCTCCTCTTCTCACTGTTAAAATGCTATATAAATATTTATCATCGTTATCGTACCCTTAACAAAATTCTCCTGATATTCAGCTGAAAATTTCCTTTGCTTAATTTCCGACTACAACTTCTAATAAATCTTCCTTTGTACTATCATAAGCAGTTCATCTCCTGCCTTGGAATTTACATCCTTGTATGTACATGGAGATAAATATCACACTCCCTTCCTCCCCCCTACCCCCAGTCATCCCTTAGCCAAGCTAGACATATTTGGTTCTTTTTAATCTCTCCTCGTAAGTCAACACCTCACAGGCCCTTCATCATTTTTGTGGCTCTTGTCTGAACTTCCTTCAATTTGTGCACATCTTACTGGTGAGAAGATGCCAAAATGGCAAAAATGGGATAAAGCCACTTTCTGCTATATGTACTGCAGACTTGTCACTGATCCTGTGCAAGGATCTCTCCGTAGCCCACGGGGCAGGGGCAGGTGTCCTGGAGGCTGGTTCCTCCATCAGGACATTCAGCTGACAGGAGACGGCACTCTGAAACTTCACGTGAAAATAAACCTATCCTGGTCTTATACCAGTCATGGATTTTTTTCCTCCCAGTCGCCAAAAACAAAAACAAAACCCAAGCAAACCAAACAAAATGAAACCTAACAAAAAACACCTCCAAAAAAACTCCCCAAAAGAAAATGTGATCTAGTGTTAGGAGTAGGAGCAAGCTATCTTAGGGAACAACCACACCTAGGTTCTGTCCCTCCCTTTCCACTTAAATACCCTTCTGGTCCAGGACTGTGCAACTCAGTGACAAAGGAAAAGGTCCTGAGTGACTGCATTTCTCTTCATTTTAGGGAGCTGCAGGCTTGGTTCACTAGAGCAGATAAAGCACTGAGATCCTCAGCCAGGCGTGCAAATCCTTTCTTAGCTATTGGGATATACTGGCTTCTCTCAGGCTGCTTAAGGAACAAATGCAGTCAGCACAGTAATGACCTACCACCCAACACATAATTATGTCTTTTCACCACTGCAACGTCCTCAAAATATTCTTTTTGAGTCAGAAAATCTCTGTGTTGGGTGCTACACAGGCAAGGCGCAGAGCAAACAGCCAGCTGCCTCTCTACACACACTCAAACTGTTTCGGCTCGGTGCCAACAAATGGCAGAGGTGTACAAAAGGACAGTTTTGTTCAGCCTGAAAATCAGTGATTTCCACATGGTGCCAGCTGACTATGGTTACTATGGTTTTATTTACAGCAGTATGAGAGTTTTTTAATTGTGCAGGAAATAAACTACAAAAGGGCTCCTCCCCTTTATCTCCTTTTTTCAGGAGAAAGAGTTAGTTTACAAATCTAGCCTGTAACAGATCCTTTGCACTTTTATTTTTCCACCCAAAGATATACTGATTATTTACAAACACAATTAAATGTGGAGAGGAGGGACTGTAAATTGCAGGTGCTCAAGAGAAAGGTCTACCAGCCCAAATTTAAAAGCTGTATTCAGCGAGTATAAAAGTGCAGCAGTTCCCATGCATTTTAGTGCACAACCACTTTGCAGAAAAGGAGAGAACAGGATGAAAATCATAAAGAGTTGGAGAAGTCAAGTCACCTGGGTTCTTTCATGTTTCAGAGACCGTGCGATAATATTAAGCCATTTACCATCCTTGGAATTCAGCAATTTTGTACATAAACAGGCAGATCTTCCCTCTGCAGAATTTTTTAGAGGCAAAACAAATGGATTAGAGAGGGCAGGGTGAAAGGTAAATAAATGACCTGTGTTTCCATGCCTCCCTCTATTCCTACTTGGCTTACATGGGGAGAGTTTAGGGGTTCAAATACATTCAGAAGCATGTGCCACAGGACAAGGAGAAGGTTTATTTCTGGAGCTAGGTTGAATTTCCCACTCATCAGGATGGCCAGGTGTCTCCTTGGGCCCACATGTTTCTGCCCAGGTGTCACCATGGACTTGCACCCACAGTTCACACTACTCTTTAGAGCTGAAGTTCCCACACATTTTCACTGCTGTCCTCCTTAGCTGCAGCCCCCAAAACTCCCATTTAGGACCTGAATTTGTGTGGTGGTGTTGAAAAGCCTCCACACCTACAACAGCCAGAGGAGAACCCACTGTGTGCTGTGCTCTCTTGAGTCCCAGGGCTTGCTCCACTAATGGGCACATCCAGGTCCTCTCAGGGCCAGCCAGCTGTCAAAAACAGATGTGTCACGAATTGGAAGCAAAACCCAGAGCAATAGGGTTAATGTCTATTAGCCCAAGCCAGAGAGACTGTGGGTCTGGGTGAGGCATTCCTGAGGTGGCAGCTGCAGAAGCTGAAGCCAGTCCTTCTTAAGGTTAGATAAGCTTCAGCAGCAGCAGCAGTTTGGAAGACCAAATAGGTTATAATTATGCATCAGTTAGATCTGTCTGGCCCTGCCTTGCAGCTGAACAGAGACACAATTTCCAGATCCCTACCAACAAGTGCACTGTGGTAGGATTTTCTCGATAATGATTATCTGCAATGTGAGGCTGATATATAGAGCGAGAAGGGAATGGATAGATAGAAAAAACTGATTGTAATTTGCATGAGTGTTGGAAAAAAGGTCAGTGAGAGCAACAAGGTGAGGGGAAGCTCTTTCCACTGCCAGATTTGAGCAAAATCTTCCCTGCGTTTCTTCTTCCTTTCCTTGCAGAAAAGAGACCCCTCTGTAAATCTCAAAGGCAGCAGAACTCTTTTGTAAGAAATCAGGAAATGAGTAATAAATACAGCTCAAAAGCAAAGGAGCTGAGCTAGCAACTACTATCAGATTGTTCAAAAACTGCTATTCAACCAATAAAAAGAGACGGGAGGCAGGTGGGAATGGGTGAAGGGAGAATCCACTGAAATGAAGACAAATAGATAAAAGTAACCGTCATTCGCTTTCATTTTGTGTTCATGATATGTTCCTGTTTCAGACTCCTGCGTCCCACACTACCAGCTCTATTTTCATTTACACACCAGAAGAAGAGCTGTCGGAAAGACTTGCTCTGCCCCAGCACCACAGAGTTGCTGGAACATCCTGCTCACCACAGACACGCTGAGTTTGTACGGCTCCTCTGACATGCTCTGGGGGAGTTCTGGGCAATCCCCTCTGTGCCTGAGCCTTTCACTGTTCCCATGCACATGTCCCAGCAGCCACATCAAAGGAACAGGGGAGAGTAAGGGAAGGAAAAGAAGATGGAAGAGGCTTATTCTCTACTGTTCTTTCCTCTTCCCCCACCACCACTGTGGGTGGCTGTGGAAGAAAAGACATCCTACATCAGCCACCCTGGGGTAAAGCAATTCTCCATATTCCAAAACCCTTATGGGGAAAATCATCCCTCCTGCTCCCTCCTGCAAGGGCAGAGTGCACTTTTTGTCCCCTGGATGCTGAACACTAGGTTCAATTAAGTGATGCTTTTGCTCAGAAGAGCAATGGAGATGAGCCAGAGTCTATTCTTCCTCTCAGAAATCTGACCAACAGACCCTCATAAGAGGTATATTTGTCCTGGAAATAAGGAAAAAAACTGTTCATATAAGGTCATACAATCAGTGCTGCCTGGAACAGGTTTTATTAACATTCCTTTATCTTTTCCAGGAAATATCTGCACTTTTCAAACCAGCACTGTGTTCTGAAGGATAGGATGAAGTATGCTGTTCCACAGGAACAAAAGTTATCCTGACTTCAAATGGTGCTTGGAAAAGCCGTGGGCTGGGACCACTGGACTTCAAGGGAGGCATCAGTTCAAAGCTTACAGGGAGCTGTGACCACCATTCTGCACAGAGATGACAAAATTGTTGGTACCTTCCCTGTTAGTGATGCAAAGCCTCTCAGGATATTGCTGATCAATTACTTGGTATTTCCTCATCAGTGTGCAGCAAGTCATAATCCACTCTCACTGAGGGCTCATAAAAATAATTTTATCTTGAATTTGAAAAGAGAATTATATTTTTGCCACAACACTGATATAGGAGACTCTAAACTCAGCACTCTCTTTTCTTTCCCCCAAAAATTCACCATAGATTTCTTTCAAGAGGTCCTTTCAACTCTCATTTCCTCAGTGTCCCCACTCACACGCTGGGGAAGTAACAATTTCCACTCTCTCCCCAGAATCTTGGCAGCCTCAGCACACTAAAGACTACAACTGCCATCAGATCCTAAGGAAATCTGCTACTGTTCTCATCAAGTTGCCTTTCTTAAGCAAAATACTTCACATTTTCCCAAAACATTAATATTTCAGATAACTTTGGAGTACCGAAATATTTTATAATGTGAGAAAATTGTATTACCAGATTTTTCTTGTTTTCACAAAGAAACAACTGGGTGGAACCGCAGATAGACTAAATCAGTGAAACTGTTGATGTCACTGTTGCAATAATCAGATTATTATACACAGGGAACACTTGGCCCCCTGGTAATCACTGCAGTCTTCTCTTAACCTGCTTCACTTTTGTTTTAAACACACCTTTATAGGTCCTACAGGGACACTGCTTGCTAGCTCCCTGGTGGAAAGTTGTCCTGCTTTTATGAAGTGTGAAAGTAGCTTCTTTCCCCTCACGCTTCTCTATTATTTGAAGCTTAGCCCCTGGGAGAATGCACAGCTCTTCAGATCAGACCCAAAGGAAAGTGTGTCATCAGGAGGAAAAATTTTGCATACTTGAAATACCCCATGACATTATTTTTAATATCTGCAAAAGGGTTAATGGCTTCCTCCTTGAATTGAAGGTTCCAATGCCCGCTTATAAAGGTCATCATAAATCTGCCACAATTATCAATTTCTCATCCCACAGCAGCTTTGTCAATGGCTCCTTCCCAATGAATTCTGTTTCAAACTTCAATCCTTCCCTTAATCGTACTCAGAATACCCAACAAATGAGGATGGAATAATGAATACAGTAGGGCTAGACCCAGCTAATGACTCTTCAAGTCCAGCGCCTATTTCAGACAGCAATTAGGAGATGTTTGTGGATGAAGAAATAGAAAGAATACAAGTCAATCCCCCCTAGCCAGAGCCTCTTATCCTCAGGAAAGCAGCAATTACGGAAATTTCTCAGAAATGGGTTACATGCGTAACCACACCTGAGAGTCACCGTAAGTGCCTTCTCTGGAAATTTTCCTAAACCAAATTTGCCTAGTGCTCTTATTTATTTAATTATGTAAACCTTCCACTACAGGAATATCTCTTGATCTTCACAATATCCTGAAATTATTGGTTCAGCATTTTGCCTATTGCATGGGGAAGACTTCCTCTTTCCAATAAAGAAGCTTCCAGTCTCCACTCCACACTACCCCAATGTTGCCTAGCTAATTTCTCCTCTCTTTGTTTTGTTGCACTCAGGACTGACTGCACATACCCTGGATCTTTCAATGATACAGGTATTTCTCAAGGACATGGCATTTTTCTAAGCTAAGCAGCACATCCTCCGTACACTGTGAAACCTTCCGAAATAGTAATTGCTTTCTCAGAGTATGAAGCCAAGCTAATGAAGCTTGGCTTGCTACAGATTTGTATCTTAGGCCTCCCATGCTCTCCCATCTCGATAAGCCAGCCTCCTCCATAAGTCCCACTTTGTCCAAAAGCCTGTGAGCTCTGTGGCTCGTGCAGGGTGTGACACATTCCAGCTGCACTGGCTGCTACCTGGGTGCAGACTGGAGCTGCTGCCCTGGCTGGACTCTGGCCACCACCTCCTCAGAAGGGAAATGCACTGGTATATCCCTTTCCTCTGCCAATTTTTACAAACCACTGGAACCGCAACTATCATCAAGAGTTTCAGGATATTTTAGATGTGGTTGAAACCAACTGATAGGTTAAAAATGTCTTGGGGGATTGTAGATGGAAATGGGGTCAACACGAATGCAGGTGAACAGATGTGGGTGGGCTGTGTGAATGAACAGGCTCTGATTTCCTTGGAAACAAGACCAAAACCAGCTCAAATCCAGGCAAAACAAAGTTTGCTTCAATCCATTCTTCCCAACAGAGCACTCCACAGCTGGAGCCAGTGTGAATGTTTACTGAATGTCCTTGCAATCTGTACAGCCCACTGCAGCAGGGCAGGCAGGAGTGAGAGGGGGCAGAGCTTTGCTCCAGCATCTTTTGAAGTCTGGGGCGAGCCCCTTTCTCAACAGGGAGCAAATCCTTCCTCTCTCTTTTGTGTCTGGTGTGTCAGATACCTCCTCTCTCTATACCCACTGATGTTGCCTTCTGAAGATGAAGAGCAGAGGTGATACTCCAGTGGCAGCACATTTCTGTATCACAGAAGTCCTCCCAGAGTGATTAGGGGAAGGACACATCTGCTTCCAAAGTTCCTAACTATGGGGAATTCCTTACTAGCATATTCCCATTTTTAATTCTTGGAGTGGGTAAATATTTGGGTGGGTCAGTAGGAAAGAGAAGAGGTAGGAAGAATTTAATCCTGTGTGTTTACCAAAATGTACCACAAAATCTCTGAACAGAAACAGGAGTATTTGAAAGAAAAATGAGGGAGAAGGAAAATAAAGAAGGATTGGGATGGATATATTTTCATAGCTACTACTAATTTTCAAATTGAAAGGACTGCAAGAAAGAAAAAAAAAAATCAGTGTCAAGAGTGAAGATTTCAAACTAAGATAGTGAGAGGTGTCAGCTCCCACCCTGCCCAATGGTTGTATCCCACACCTTCTCCCTCTCTGAAGTTCTGCTGTTTGAGACATTTCTTTAGGGTCTAAGTATAAAAGCAATAAAAGCAGTTGATTATGATGACCGTAAAGAATCAGGAATGTCCTTTTCTTCTAAAATGGAGCCTGACTATAGTAAGGAAAACTGTATTATCTCAACAGTGACTCTCTCTGGGCCCCAAAGGTTCTTGTCACTTTTCCTGCTGCAGATTTAAAGCAGCCACTTGCATCCTTCACAGGTTTCTCTCTCTTTCTCCCACCTGCAAAATTACCACCTGAATCAGCAGGTCCTGCTTCAGATAATCTCTGTTTCTCCCCTCCTTCCTCTTAGTCTTTCTTATCCCCTCTATCAGAAAGTGTAAAACAATGGCCCTTTAGGTCAAAATCTTTTGTTTAAGTCTCTGAAAGATGAGGCTCGAAATGGATTTTAAAAAGGTCAGAGATCTAAGCTTCCAATTCTCTGTGAACATGAAAAGCCTGAATCCGCTCCAAGATTCCACTGAGCAGAAAGACAGGGATGGGTAAAAATTTACATGGAACTGCTGTTCCTGAACCTGCTTTATCATTTTCCCCATCTTCCCCACCTACAGCCTCCATATAGAAGCCACAGCAGCTTCCCTCTGCAAATCACAAAAATCAATAGTGAAGGGGGAAATTTGTATTCTTCCTCTCCATGCCTCACTCTCTATTCTCTTTTTCTGTAGTGGCAATGCACAATACCCCACTGAGATACCTGTCCTTAAAGATAGGTAAAGCTAAAGAGAAGGAGAGGAAGAAAGAAAGAAAAAAAAACAAAACCAAAACCAAAAACCTGAAAATAAAAGATGGGGAAAAAAAAAAAAGCTGGAATCATTCAACAGAGAACATATTTCACAGGCTTTAAGGGGTTCAAATCACAACTGTACCTGATTACCACGAAGTACATCACTCATTTTAGAACCAAATTTACCCACACAAACTTGGTGTTCTTTCCCTGTTTATTACTGTAAGTTATTGCTCTCTGAAATGCTGACTCATGAAACTCAGCTTATGGAAAACGTTCTGTATGTTAAGGCAGCAAATCCTCACACCATCTCAGCTGCTGCAGTTTGTGTCTCTCCTACTACAAGTGTCAGCCAGGACATAAAGCAAGGGATTTGGTACTCTGGGTTTCTTCTTCTTGCTCCTAACACCAATGATTTATATGATACTGGGCACAATGCTCTAAATTAGACTTCACCTTTATCTATCTAGTTCTCTATAAAATCAGAATTGAGCACCCAGGACTCTCAAAACCAAACATTAAGACATATTGAACTGCTCCCCTCAAAATGTAAGATTTTTATAAGTTACATTTTTTCCTTAATTTTAAGCATGTAGATGTTAGAAATTTGTTCCTAGAGAAGATGTGAAATAGAAACTGAGCTTCTTATAAAAACATGTTTCTAGCAGGAGAAGCTTTATGGAAGGTCCAAATATCATCATGCAAGTGAAAAATATATGCAGACTCGGAGAGGGGGAGAAGGAGAAATGGCAAATCCGAAATGCTGTCCCTCAACAGAGGAGTTGTCAGGTCTCAACAGTTAATGTTGTCAGAAGTGCTTTGGAAGACCCTCAGGAGAAAGGTGCAAAAAAGTGCACAATGGTTGTTATTTGCTTTCTGAAAGCTAAATATCACATTTTAAAGGCCAGAAATGCATGAGTCCAGACAGGTTGAGGCACCAAGAGGGAATCTCTTCCAGCCGAGCCCAAACAGAGTAGAACTGGAGAGACCTACTATTTACATCTGCTTTGCAATTAAGCAACAGTACAAACATAATGCTACAGCTTCCCTCAGCTCAGTGCTAAAGCTCCTGGTCCCCATCCTGCGTGGGTCTCCTGCACATACTTAACTTGGGTTTCATTGAGTTCAAAAGGATTACTCATGCATGTAATGTTATTCATACGAGTGAGTGCTCACTGGATTCAGGGGGGAAGAAAGCAACCCTTTTCAAAGATTCAGAATATTCAGCAGCCTTTATTATTAATTATTACTCTGATTTACTTTTCATTTAATATCATGCTGCATTTCTCCCTCATATTTTATAACCACTCACACACACAGATCAGCATCTGCTGCTGTGGATTTCAGCAGGAGCAAAGCCAGTAAGGTACCACGAGAAAGACTCCTCCCGATTTTAAGTCTGGGTCAACAAAACCTAGGAAGCCCTACAAATCACACCTGACAGAAACCTCCTAAGTGATTTGAGTCACCAGGGGTCTGGATTAGGTCTGGCTGGGAAATGGATTTTTCTATATGCTCAGGCAGAGAAACAGAAAGATTGAAAAAGTAGTATTTTAATTGGATTGATTGTATGGGAAACATCAATTTTGCATTGAAAATCAAAATTATTTATTTTTTTCAAAACTTGATTTTCTTCTCCACTTCTCCTTTTAATTTACCAATGCTAAATCATTATTTTCAGGGAGTGAGGAAAAAGCCTTTTCATAAAAAACTAAAAAGGTCAAATACCTTATTTCTCTCAAACACAGCTCCAATAAAACATTTGTGCGAATCCTAATCTGGAGACAATTTACAAATAATTCCCTTCTTCATTTTTGAGGTCCTTTGCTCACTCTTTCCAACTGGTATCTTTTCTGCTGGAAAGCTGGAAAAATCAGACCTGCCTATCTTTTGCTACATGAATTCTCACTGTATTTTTGAACTTGCCTTACTGTTCTGACACATCTGTGGTTTTACACACCTTCGGAATAACAAAACATGGGGCTTGGAGCTGGGTAAGACTTTCTGTCTGTAATGGATATTCTCAAATGAGCCATCTTTCAGAAATATGGGAAAAGGTCAGTTCCAGTGACAAATTTATTTGGCGACAGAGCCAGGCTGAGGACCCTATAGACCCTCAGCACTCAGAACACGCTGCTAGGGTGAGCCACCTTACAACTGAGAGGAGGTTTTCCCTGTGGAAACGGAGTTAGGGCTGCTGTCTCTTCCCAGAGTGCAATCCTGACAGAGACTCCCACATGAGCTTTATACAGATTGGGTTGGAAAAATCATGTTCTCCACAGGAAATATCACCAAGTTTGTGCACTGGAAGCTTTCCCCAGGGAGAATGAGGCACTTTCCACTACCTGTCCAGGGAAAGGAGAGACCTCCAACACCAGGATGTGCAAACACCCCTTCCTGATCTTCCTTGAAAGGCGGAGTGATCTGCCCAGGTCGCACACTAAGCCAGTGGAAGTCTACATCTTCCGAGTCCCATCCCAGTGCCTTCTCCACAGCTCTTCCCTTTGTTTTAGCTGGTGTCCCCTAAACTGACAAGCCCAACTTCCAGAGCCCTCCTGGCCCCGTCTGTCATCCCAGCTGAAAGAAACTCCATTCAGGCTGTCCAACTTGGGCCAGCACGAGCAAGCAGAGCTCACAGATGGTTAAATGCATTTGACATTTCACTGCAGGGCCTGCAGCAGAAATCCTTGCCTGCTGTATCCGGAGCCCTGGATGGGAGCGAATCAAGGCTCGTGGCTCCAGCGCTGTGTGTGCACACTCTGCTGTGAGTTAATATTATTGGCTCGCCCCTCAATCATGCCTTTTCCAGCTAGCTGCTCCTGTCAAAGCACATCTCATTAGGCCTGAAGGCTCAATGAAATGGAAATTCATGTTTAAATTTAAAAACAACATATTGACCCTGGGAGCCAGTGATGTCTACATTTTTAATAACTTACTGAGAATAAAAGGAGTGTATGTGTATGGAGGGAGGGGGAGGGCCGGGTGGCAGGAGGAAGAGGGAACGTAGAAGTGGAAGGAGGACGAATGGACAGGGCAAACAGCCAGCCAAGGACTCTGGTCCTCTCCACTTCCCTCCAGCCCCATTCTCACTTTTTCTGTCCCTCTTGCTGCTGTGGAGAAGAGCTCAGGCTTCACTTAAAAGAGCCTCATAGCCTCAAGGGGAGAGCATGTCCCTAATCTGATACTAAAGCAGTGAAGGGAGGAGGAGAGCCCTGTCTCTGTGCACACACAGACATGCATGCCCCTCCACAGGCACGTGCACACACATGTGCGAACCCCGGTCCCCGAGCCCCGAGCATCCCAGCGAGCTGCATTTCACTTGTACAGAGGAGTAGTGTGCTGCAGAGCGCGAGTAAACATGGAGCCTCTCGGAGGAGGATGTGAAGACAGCTACACTGCATGTGACTCTCCATGTGGCACAACCCCAGCCCCCCTACGCCTCGCTCTGACATCATTCCCAGAGAGGCACGTACAGCTCCTGCCACCACGACGGGTTAGGTAACCTGGGGGGGAGGCAGAGACAGCGTGTCTTATCCTGTGTGATTACAGGAGGAGTGATGCTCGTTTCTGCTGGGCTTTATTGTTCCCTGGTAGCACCCAGGGAGTTGGGGATGGGGAGGCAGAGGTGGGAGGTCCCCTTGTTGTGTGATCACTGTGGCCCCCGTGGCAGTGTTTGTTTTTTTTTGTTTTGTTTTTTTTTTTTTTTGAAAACAAGCGATCTGACAACGTCATCTTGGCTGGCATCCAGCTTGGGGAATCACAGGCTGCATGGATAAACCTACTCTGGCTGCTGCATCTCCAGACAGAAATGGGTTGCTGTGTTGCTGCACTATAGCAAGAGTCTCCTGTTGGAAACTACATCTTAACAGGAGGTGAAAGTAAAAATTGCTAATATCTGGGGAGAGCACAGAAAGGTGAATTTACAACAAGCTTTAGAAGGTTGTATGGAATTGCTACAGATGAGCAAAGAATGCCTATCAAACTAGGGAGAGCTGAGATCACTTTCCAAAGAGCTCACTGTTTTCTCCTGTGCTCCCCTCCGTTTCTCAACTCAGTATTTCGAGAGTATTGAGCAATCCTCTGGCGATGTCTCTGGTCTTTGACTCAGCCCTAGTCTTCTGTCTGGCTCAGAGCGATGTGCTTGTCTGTGTACCAAGAATATGAACAGAGCAGGACTGAAGACTTCCTGACCTACATTCCCACAAAGCTGTCCACTGCAATCCAAACTAGCCCTAAATATTGTAGGCATGTGAATTCACCATGTTTTCCTCATTTTTAGAATGGGATCTTCTATGTTCTACCTCTTATTCCTCCGTTGTCCTGAAAATTACCTTGTCCTTGCTTCTAGACTGCTTGCCCTTAGCCCTCAGTTCTGAACTGTGTTTCTTGTCTTTCTTATTTGCCCTCTGAACATGCTGATAATTTCTCCAGCATTCTTCATTTTTAAGCTGATGGTTTTTGTTCCATACTGTTGCCACTTTCCACAGGTATTTAAAGATTGTGTTCAAAGAGTTTAAGGCCAGATTTCTCTAATCTCACCTCGTTAACATGATGCACCACAATTTCCACTCACTTACTGAACACCTTGCCCTTGGCTAAAGCATCTTTTCTAGGAAGGAATCCAAATGTTGATTTGAAAACTTCAAGCAATGAAAAATTCACCCATCTGAAGTTATGACAAAGTTCAATTACACTCACTGATTACCAAAAAAATTGCATACCTTACTTATCATTTTTATCTGGCTTGCTTTCACAGGTGTTAGTCCTTGGTGCCATTTTCCCTGATAAACTAGAGATATTTTGTTGTTCACATCATCTAAGATATGACACTCTTAAACACTTCTCATCTTTTGCAAGCTTGTTCCATCTGCCTCACCTTCTCTTTAATTGCTCGCTGAGTGATTCTCCATCCCTAACACCTTTTTCCTCATGTTCCAAATACCACTGCAAGCCATGTCTTGTTTCCTGTCACCCAGGACATCCAGCTGCTCTGGTGAAGAGTGGTTCACATACGCAAGGACCTGGTGATGGTGTTTCAGACTGGCGTGTAGGCGCTGTGAATCCTCTCTGCGGGTCAAATACCAGGTACCCTGGAGCCTCTTCAGTCAGGAGACTGCACATATCACCAAAAGGCTACAGAAGTCCTTGGAGCTCCTTCCTCAAGCAGAAGAAGAGGGAGGGGGCAGAAAAACTGCAGGGGTCACATGCAAAAGCTATTAAATAGCCTTTGGGCTTCTATGTTATTTATTTATTGAGCTAGACGAGGAGCACAAAAAGGTATGGAGGCACTTTGTTTCTCAATTTGTGCCTATTATCTATTGAAATTTGACATAATGTCTCCACAGTTCTCCTTAATATCCCACTGTATATAGAATGTGACTAGCTCCACCATCTAATGTGACAGCTTAGGAAGATTAAAAAGAAAAGCTAAACTAGCAGTAGTTGGAGATGAGGAAAAGTAGCACATTTATGAATAATTTCAACTGAATTCTAACAACATTGCATTCCCTGGACAGGACACATTTATTATCTTATTCACCATGACTACTGCAACATTAGTGATTTGTTACTGAATCAATTATTAATTCATATGAGTGAATAAGGCTCTGTCACTTAACTCTTCAGCTGACCGTGCCCACTGCACACTGATTGCAATTTTTAACTGTTTTCTCTCCTCTAATCTTTACCCTCCCTCAGCATCCATATTGAAACAGAATGATGCTTTCCGTTTCAGAAATTCGTTTGACAAAAGCCACTTGTTTTCTTTTTATTTGTGTGACTCTCCCCTAGAAAGCTCCCCTTTTGACACACCAGCTTGGTACTCAAATTGTCAAGGAGTCAACTGGTTGGGTAATGACTTGATTTGTGAAAGGGACTGGTTAAAAAGACAGACAAATAAAGACACCTTCCCTCAAAAGCTTCTTGTGTTCCCACCAGTGTAGTCTCAGGAGCGAGACTTTTAAATGGTTTGATGTGTTTGGTCACCGGGATATGAAGCTTGCTAGAATAAAACATTAAAACATGCAGGTGGCAGATTTTATCCTCCAATGACGAGATACGGGAACAGACAAGATCATGGACTCAATCAAGACCACCAATCAGAACAGAAGCAAAGATACAAGTAATACCCACACCATCTGATCTCATGCTTGCAGCTAATACCACTCTGTCTGTCAGCTAGCTAGAGAACCAGGCAACAAATCTGAAGAGATGGACTGTAATCAAGGCTCCGTCACGGATTTACTGCCATGGGCAGTGATGGTCACATCTGAATTTCGTCATCCTACTGCCTTTGAGGAAAGAAACTAGGAAGAAAAGGGAACATGCTAAAATCTTCCCAGTATCTATTACAAGCAACTGAAATGACACTCATTAACTTTCCCCTTGTCATGTGCAGAGCACAGCCTACCTCTCAATGGTCATTAGGCAGAAAGTAAACCCAACTATTTTAACAGTTACTATTAATGGAATATATTGTGATTAGGCACTAAGCTGTGCTTAAACCTCATGTGTATGCTGACCGGAGAAGGCAAGCTCCAGGCCAGGAGTATTTTTTGTCCTAAATTCTCCCACGGCCCAGCAGCTCATCTCAGACTAACACAGGCAAGATGCACCCTTAGCTGCATTGCTGGTCCTCCCAATCACACTGTGTCACCTCAGGGTGACAATCAATCAGTCCTTCGTGTTGACCAAAACAGTCACTGTTGTCCGAGTGAAGGATGAACATGTAGCCACCTGTCCCCTCCAACAAGCAGCAATGTCTTGCCCTAAGGAAAGGAAAAGGTTCCAGCATCCCACAAGTGGTCTTGGATCTGTCAGAAACCATGAACCTACTCATGTTCATCATTCCACAGCACTGTCTTCAGAGAATGCTATAAAATGATGTGAATGGTCACCAAGCACCAACATGCCTGCTGAAACTTGCTGGTTTTCTTAAACAGGAGAGTGCCTCTCACACCCCAACCCTTTGGAAAGGTTGAATGGTTTTCTTTTTCTCCTTCACTCTGCCCTTCTCAGTCCCTCACCAAAAAAGCTTCAGCAGAAGTGATTAAGTTTCAAGACAATGAAAAGTGATCTGGTGTTAAACCTAAGTCAAGACCTCTCAAAGGGACTTGTGTATGTTTACTGAGAAATTGGTTTGCAGAACACAGAAAAAAATGTTAGTTTCTGTATCATATCTTTGAAGCACATTGACATAAGGCCATCCTTCAGCAGTGATGGCTGAAAATGAAAGGCCTTCCAATATCTATCACAGAGGGACTGAGTCTCTGACAATGACACTCTGGATTATCAGAATTACCCGGGTAGCATAGGTCAGTATATACAAAGCCAGGAAGATAACGTTGAAATCGACAGAGACCTTCCAATTGACTTTACTGCTCCCTCAAATGAAGCTTTTAGGGCATATGACTCACTCCCTTACTACCAAACTGCATTTCTCTCAGTACAGTGTATATTGAGGGTCAATACAAAACCTTAATAGCCAGGTTTTCCAGGATAGCACTTACATGAAAAATTTCCTCAAATTATGCTTTGTAGTTCTTTAATGAGAGACCAGAGAAGCAAAATAACATTTTTAGGGAGGTGATTGTACACTGTGCTTACTCACAGCTAATGTCAGGCTGCTCCTCTCAGTGTTATCACCTGATGTAAAGGTCTCTACTGCCATAAAAGGACTAAAAGCATCCAACTGATGAATAAAATCTCTCTTCCCCCATCCTCCTTTGAACTCACTGTCCAAGCCATGAGCACCAAAAGAACTAAAGTAAATAGCCTAAATGATGACAGGTCAATTAGAGGATTGAAATCATGTCCGATTTCATAATCTGAGGTGTTATAAGTAACACAGAAAGGATTTGTCTACACCCACAAGAGTAAATATTTGATTTTTATCTTGACATTGTCCTTTCAAGGAAAGTCAGAGAGGGGAACAGAGAGAGATTATAGAGAGGACACTAATGCATTGAAAAGCCAATGCTTTATGGATAACTGTGAGATAGCAGAGGGAGGATGACACCAAGTCCTTCTAATTTTTAGAAAATGGGACCAGTCTTAACAAAATGACCCATTCTGTCTACTAAGAGAGGTTTAAAAAGCCTTGATTAATTACTCTGTGTGGCATCAATCTTCTGATACAGTCAAAACCAATTTCTCTGCCCCATGCATGGTGCAGTCACACAAGGTAGGACAAGGAGTGACATTCAAATACAAGCACAAATACATCCTGCATTGCTTGACTTGGTCAGAGAAGGAGTGTATTTGACATAGTCGTATGAGAAGGCCAATATTAAAAGAAATAATACTCAACCCTGTACAGTCCTATTACAGATGAAAAAGATTGAGATCTGGTTGCTTTTTTTGTCAATTTTTTGTTGTTTTATTCCAATTTTCCCCCCACACCTGTCTCAATATTCTTCAATATTCCAATTCTCTCTTGGTTTGACAAAGAAAAGGAGATTTAAGTCTTAAAAGTAATTTGCAAGAATTTCATTCCATGCTCCACAAACTGAAATTCATCTCTCAGTTTGCCACAATACTCATTGCAATTAAGGAGGCTGTGAAAGACGGGCAAGGTCTCTGCATGAGCTGAGCTGGGTTGACATGGACCTCAGAAAAACAAAGCTACTCATGGAAAACGTTTGTTTATAAAAGCCTAAAAGGACAAACACAAAACAAAAAAAAATCCTCTATCATTTAAGCCTGTCCATAAATCCCAGTAAGACTGCAAAGTTGCAGCTTGCTTGGTATATTTTATAGACAGAGATCTTGCTGACTTGGCTGACACTAGCCAGGAGGCGGGGAAGGCAGGAAAGTTGAGATTTGGGGTGGGTAAACATTCCCATCCATCAAGTGATTGAATTTGCAACTAAAGCTGTGAAAGCCACATCAGATTAATGTTGTCAGGGCAAGAATGATGTGAAAATCATCCGTCTTTAATTCCAGTGACAGTATCAGGGAATACACACTTGGGGCCAGGGCAGTTCTGGGCCCTCAGGACATTCAGGCCAAGGTGCAGGGGGAAAGACTCCCACCTGATCCACACCACGTGTACGAGTGGAACATCTCAGCTCTTTGCTCTCTTGGTGCAGAGCAGGGAGGGGAGGGTGGAGGACAGGGTCCAACAACCAGCCCTGCAATTTCCCTTCAGCTTCACATCTCTTTTGTTCAGAGCAAGAGGCCCCAATTGTGCTGAACCATGTGAAAAAAAAACCTACAGAGGCTTTTGTTCTCTGAAATCTCTCATCGAAGGAAAGAGCTGAGACTGAGCAATTTAATTCACTTAGGACTTTTGTGTCTTAATCCACGGAGCAAGGTTTTCAATCAGCTGTGGGGTGACAGGGGAAGGCGGCTCCGTGTGGGCTCCCCAGGGTGCAGGCGGGTGGGTGAAGGGCAGAGAGGGAGGCGAGGAGCTGAGCTGTGATCCGTCACAGAGCTCCCACCCAGCCCGAGAGGAGCCGACCAGGCATTACTCCACTCCAGCTTTCAGGAATGCAAAGCAGCTTATGCGTGTAGGTCATTTCAGGACACTAATGATAATTAAAACGAACCCTAAAACGCACTCACACACCAAATGACGGCGGGAAGTAGAGTCTGTGGGTGAAAAGGGAAGAGGTCCAACTCCTCCCTAAGGGGGCAGATGGAGGATGCACAGGATACAAATTAGCTTTAAGAAAACAACATATACAAGGAGAATTTATGGGAAGGAGGAGACTGGGGGGAAAAAAACCCCAACGAAAATAAACAATCAAAAAAACCCCAACAACCAAACAAAAGAGGGACATCACGCGTTTGGACCGTGAGAGCAAGGAGACAAAAAAAATTGGCTGAGCAATAGCCCAGGTTGCATCACTCAGGCACTACCTCAGCATATGTAGGAGCCAACTGCTTCCCATCCTCAGTCCCTTCACACTTATGTAGCTCTGCCAGGGCAGAGACCACATAACACCTTGACACTGAAACAGGTGGAAGTTTACTAGGGTGTGGGAACGACCTCCACTCTTGTGCAGATTAGGACGTGCTTCTCTGCCTCCTCACCTACACCCCGACCCAATGTTTCCAGCTGCCAAAGTGTCACTGCTTGTCCTCACTGCTTACGGATTGTCTCCACTGAAAAACCACCAGAGACAAAGATTTGTAAAGTGCTTTGAAATCAGAAGTCATCTGAGGAAACAGAGGAAAATTTTCTTCAGATGGGTGATCCCTATATATACACATAAACTCATCCACACACATACCAACCTGTTCCCCTACATCCTTGGCTTTATTGAAAGGTTTGCTTCTACTTTAAGGACACAGTTCAGGAAGGGCAGCTGTTGAATCACATTTCTCCATAGAGCACGCAGCTCTGAAACTAAATGTTATCATGAAAATCCCTGTGGGCTGAAGCTGGGAAAGAAAAACAGACTCCTGACCTGCAGTTGTTAAAAATGGCTTTTTGCAGAAGAATGGTAATGTGAGGCGCTATCTTACAGCGGGTAAAAAAATAACACCAGGAACTCAAAGTGTGCACACTTTTGGTACCTTGAAAACCAAAATAAACCAAAAAGCCCCAGCATTGCATTTAATCACCATCAGAAAGTAGTATTGGGGCAGGTCTGTGGTGTGCTGAGAGCCATGCATCTGCTCTTCAGATAATCTGACTGCGGTATCATGGTTAGAAGTTGTATATTGCTGCTCAGCACAGGTTGATGTTTACTGCACCATGCACATGCGGGTGTGAAAGGGTGTGAAAGAGAGAAGTCCAAGTATGACAAAAAAGGAACTCTTTATCCTGCTCTGGTGAGACACCACCCGGAGCACTGTGTCCAGCTCTGGGGCCACCAGCATAAGAAGGGCAGGGACCTGTTGGAATGAGTTCAGAGAAGGCCACAAAGATGATCAGAGAGGTGTAGCTCCTCTCCTGTGAAGAGAGTCTGAGGGAGCCAGGGCTGTTTAGCCTGGACAACGGAAGGCTTTAAGGTGACTTTATTGTGGCCTTTCAGAACCTAGAGGGGGTTTACAACAAAGCTGGAGAGATTTTTTGCATGGGTGTTTAGTGGCAGGACAAGGTTGAATGGCTCTAATCTGAAAGATAGCAAAAATATTCTTTCTTGTGCAGGTGGCAAGGCCCTGGCACAAGTTGCCCAGAGAATAGGTACCCCATCCCTGAAAATATTTAAGGGCAGGTCAGATGGGTCTCTGAGTAACCTCATGTGGTAGAAAGTGTCCCTGTCCATGGCAGGGGGTTTTATTGAGATGATCTTTAATGTCTCTTCAAACCAAAACACTTCTGTGATCCTGTGGTTCTAGACTTAGTTCCTCACACGCTCTGAGTGCTGTAGAGACACACGATTAACAAGGCTTGAGAGATCCAGGTGGGCTGCTGTGATGGTTTTGAAGCAGCTGAGCCCATGACATCAAGATTTGGTGGCAGCTAGTCAGTATGTCTGAAGATTGCAGGCCTGGATGCTGACATCAACACCTCGTAGCAGAGCTCTTTCTGCCTCCTGCCCCCTCAGTGTGAACCGCCAGCAACTTTCCTCCTTCTCACTGATCTCCTCTACCAGAAGCTGGGACCTGTGTAATATCTACAGACAGATCCTTCTCACTCAAGATGTTGTCAGGAAACTTGGCAAATGGTGAAAATTTCCACGGAAAAAGGGAAAGCCAGCTCAGTGTTACTATAATCATTAGAAATGAGTTGAATTCAGATGTTAGCAGCTACATTTACGACTGTGAGGTGGAAACAGAACATCATGTACACTGTGCCTCTGACAGTCATATCAGATCCTTCTTGACAACTTGGGGAAGAGAAGTAACTGTCATCCATGGTTTTCAAAAAGAAATCAAGACCCCTGTGAGGCCAGACAGCTACTGAAAGTCTGATCTGAATTTACTGCTGCAGACGGAGGGGGAAGTAACTGGCACTTTATGAACTCCATCATTTATTGACTCACCAACATTGTTTGCTTTTGGGGAGGCTGGTGATGCTTTTAAAACCTATTTTTCTTCACACTGTAAAGGGAGTTGCATTTGTTTGACTGACTGCATTGGCCTGATGGCAGCATCACCACCTCATGTGGCTAAGCAAGCTCCTTCTCTCTCATTCGAGTACTGAAAATGCTCCATTTCATAGCTGTTTTACTTCAAGCCTTCTAACAACTGCTATAAAGATATCCCCTGGAAACCCCACCTTTCTGCTGGTCTAGGAGCAAGCTGTTGTGCATTAAGCACTAATAACTGGGGACACCCAGAGCTCTTAGGAGCCTCCAGAGAGAAGAAAGTGTCCCTCTGCAGCCTGCGTTGCTGAGCATAGCCACACAGAGCTTCAGCAGGCATCCACCTCAGTCCTTCTCACCTCTAACACTGGCCTAGCAGAATCAATCTGGCTTTAGGATCCTTGTATGACTTCAGTAAAATTAGTTCACATAGGAATCACCTTCCCTAACTTCAGCCAGATAGAAGTTGGGCCATAGTGGGTTGACTCTGGCTGGACATCAGGTGCCCACCAAAGCTCTTTTACTCCTCTCCTCAGCTGGACAGCAGAGAGAAGATATAATAAAATGATCATGGGTCTGGATGAGGACAGGGAGAAATCACTCACTGGTTACTGTCTCAGGCAAAATGTATTTGACTAGGGAAAATTAGTTTAATTTATTACCAATCAAATCAGTGGCATAAGAAGAAATTAAACCAAATCTTAAAACACCTTTTTCCCATCCCTCTCTCCTTCCCAGGCTCAACTTCAGTCCTTATTCTCTCAGCCTCAGTGGCACAGGAGGATGGGAAACGCAGGCTGTGGTCAGTTTATCTTTGCTGCTCCTTCCTCCACAGGGATTGGACTCCTCGCACGCTCCCCCTGCTCCAGCCCGGAGTCCCTCCCACAGGAGGCACTCCTGCATGAACTGCTCCAGCGTGGCTCCTGCCCTTGGGTCGCTGTTCGTCACAAACACTCCCAGCATGGTCACGCCTTCAGGAACAGGGTGCTCCATCTTGGGTCTCCCATGGGATCACGAGTCCTACCAAAAAACCTGCTCCAGCCCGGGCTCCTTTCTCCGGGGGCCACAGCTCCTGTCAGGAGCCAGCCATTGTGTTCAATGAGGGTTTGCTTTTTCTGCAGGAAGTTAACTGATGGTCCTTCTCTTATATGAAGATGAGAAAAAGAAGAACTAAATAACTTTTAAAAGTAATAAAACAAGTGCTGTCAAATCCATCTTGAACCCAGGAAGAAGTTCAGAAGATACTTCATGGGAAAGGAAGGTGGGAAGAGATGGAAAGAGAAAAGAGGCAAAGAGAGACATATATGCACCAGGAGAGGTTTAGATTGGATATTTGGAAAGATTCTTCACCAAGAATGTTGTCAACCCCTGGAGCAGGCTTCCCAGTGCAACGATGGAGTCACCATTCCTGTAGAGATTTAAAAGACATGTAGATGTGGCACCTGGGGACATGGATTAGTGGTGGGCTTGGCAGGGCTGGTTGGACTGGATGACCCTGAAGGTCTTTTCCAACCTTAACGATTCTATGATAAGGAGGGCTGGAAAATGAGATGTTTATTAAGGAGCACAGCTGGTAAGTTACACCAGAAAGAGCCAGGGATGAGAGAATCACGGGAAATGTCGGCGAGAGGGTGCATGGGCTCAGAGCCCCCAGGCGAGCCCTGTTGCCCCTAGGAATGCCATGCCTCTGGAGCAGTCTCGCCGGCTCAGTGCCGAGGGACGCGTCTCTGCTCCGCTCTTCACGTCCACTCCCACTTAAGCTGCCACAGAATAACCTTGTGCTCCCCGCTGTGCCACTGTGCAAGGGCTGGCAGGGGAAGGGGCTCGGGGATAATGAATGAAGCTCTATATTAGCCACAAAAGCACAGGACAGTCAAATGAAAGGGTAAAAGTATGGTCATGAAAGACAAGCAGTCACTCCGACTGTGTGCTGGAGGTAATTACTGCTATATAAATAAACCAGAGGGAAAAAAAAATCTTTTAAAAATCTAATTACCATGCAGCACTGTGGGTTTCAACCTTGGTCAAGTACAGGCAGACCTGATTTACGCTCCATCATAAAATCCTAAGCACGAGGCTGGTCTCCCTCTCTCTTTACAATATGAGTCAGGGAATCAGCACAGGACACTTCTCGGAGAGGAGCTGCCTGATAGATAGATGTGCCCATGTCTGGGTGGGTCAGCATCTCCAACAAGCCCGGGACTACACAAGTACACCACCTGCATGTCTATTTATCACAGTTTTCTCTCTGCAAGATCAACATCTCTTTTTTAAAACAAAACAAAACAAATCCTCTCAGACCTCTGTTTCACTTGACTTTTAGTATTTCTGATGATTAGTATTTCTCGTGACCCTGAGTAAGGATATTTCCCTCTTGTACAGATCTGTCTTCTCTCTTTCAAGCATGCCATGAGGCATTTCTGTGAAACTCCTAATTGTGTAGGAAAGGGAAACTGAGGTAGAGGCTTAATTTATCACTGACACTTTTGTCTCCTACTCAAGCAAGAGTTTTAGACTCTGGTTTTTTTAAATCTCAATGTGAATGTTAACCCATCATCCCAAGACAAATAATCACCCAAACTTAGATCTTTATTTCCTATGCCTTTGCTTGTTGCAAGCCAGAAATCATCCAAGAGCAGTGGGTGAGTCAAGTGCAGCAGCTAACTTCAAATGCATCACCATTTTGAACTTGCAGAATTGAGGCACATTAGAAGCAGAGCAAAGTAAATCCTAAAGCACATCTGATTCTCCTCATGTGGAACCAAGTGCTACATTGCAGCTTCTTAACTGCAGAAACACTTCTGAGAGCAATCAAGTCCTGGCTGGATTTGCAGCTCCATGTTTAGAGCTGTTGATATAAGTGGACAGGAAGCAGATTTCCCATCATGAGCAAACAGGACACGTGTTTTTCCCATTCCAAATTGAGAGAGAAAAATCAGAACTTATTAAGTCAATAATTTTTGTCAGTAGACAAGCACGCATACACATACACAATATGTTAGGTCGGTGAAATATCTTGTATAAATTTCAAACTGCAACACTCTGTTTAAAAACCCTGCAACTTTGCTCAACAGATTTCAGATCTCAGCATTGGTTAGATCTGAAAGCAAATCATTTTGCTTAAAGCCATATCAAAACAATATGCTTCAATAATTCCTAAACATAAACACAGATCTGAAAGTGCTAGGACACCCTGGGGAAATAATAGCTCATTGTGTCATCTAATTGTTTTCAGCACTTTTGGAAAACAAACAGTAAAACCAGAATAAGTATTAAGCAGTAACAAAAGTTAGGAAACAAACACTATGAGAGTTCAAAAGTAAGACAATTTCCCTATCATCGTTAATGAGATTTATTACCCAGCATCTGTTATCCTACCTTTAAAAAGTCAAAGCCCACTTCTAATAATTGCCTCTTGTTTTTATACAGTATCTGGCACTTGCACAGTTTCCTTGATTAAACCTCAAAGCAGGTAAGCACTTTGATTCAGAGAAAGGAGGATTCAAAGGTAAAACAAATTGCTCATAGTTTCAGAGAAATCAGTGCCAGAGCACAGAATTAGAGGTTCAAGCTCACATCCTGTACAATAAACCACCCTGCAGCTGAAGCCTTGGCTACTATTACCCACATCAGTATGCATTTTGCAAACCTGGTGGCACTGAAACCTCTGTAGCTGGAGAGGTTACATACAAATATGAACAGCCTCATCAGAAGAGCCCCTGGAAGTTTAAATGGACACAGGAAAGAAGGTGGGTAGTGCTGTATCACAGGGCTGGTCATGCATGACACCATCAGGGAAAAACTGATAGGTGCAAACAGGTTGCAAACATCTTTAGACCTGAAGGTTTGTGACCCGCAGAGGAAAAAAAAATTCTTAAAGAGCCTGAGTGAATTAATACACAGCTTTTCCAAGGGCAGTGCTGTGGCAGCAGTGGAGAGGAATGGGTAACGGAGATGCCTCCCTTGATCTTATGTTAAAGATGTTATGGGAGGGTGAGTGGTGTGGGGGAATAACTCACACCATCTTGTAGTCACTTGTAACAATCATCTTTTTTAGCTTTTTAAATTAGGATCTAACCCCATTTTGATGAATTTCTTATTGGGCAAAGCAAGCAAAAACATTTGAGATTGTATTTTACTAGCTGTGGAAATCTCAGCTGTAGCATTCCTGTAGCAGCAATTCTTGAAATGTGTTTTATCAAAACTGTGACCCATGCCTCTAAATTTTATCCTATCTTCCTTCAGCCCTTTCAATCAGGGAAAATGTAAGCAGGGAGTTCAAACTGCCACAGATCCACTTACATTATATTTAAAAGTAAAAAGAAGGGGACAAATATTAAAATTCTTCCACACAAAGAGAAACACAGAGAGAGCTCTAAAAGCAACTGGAATAGCTCTTGGGAACAGCTCTTGTCTCTTGAATAAATACCTTGCAGTTTACATCTTTCTGTAAAAAAAAAAAAAAAAGAAAAAAAGCATATTTTCCCTTTCCCACCTTACTTTAAACTATACACGAGCTTTATGTTGTAAAAAAACCCGATGTTTGTTAAACCCCAGAATAGGCTTCCTGTATGTGCATCTGAATATGTGCATTTATTGACTGGGTTCAAGAAAAATGCATGTACAGCATGTGCCACACACCGAGGCTGCCCCTGCTGTAAAAACTTTGCTACATGCCCACAATTCCAGGAGTGTGTGAGTGGCATGACTTGGAGCTTCACAGATGAAAGACACCAGTGGAAGGCAGAACTGCAGGGACATCAAGAGAAACTCAGACGATTCTCATCAAACCGAAGTACCTACGCTTCCTCCCTCTGTTCTCCACTCTCACACTCCTCTTTCTTCCCCATTTGACTGTGGCCTCTAAGCTCTTAGGTATCTGCAGCATTTGCAGCATTCACAGTTTACTGAGCTTTTCCTGGATAATATTTCTTGTTTGCCAATAGGGATTTTATTTTAAAAACTAAAAATAAAAAATTAAAAAAAAAAAAATCATGCATGTTAGAAGTGCGGGAAAGGTTGTTATTGCTCTTAAAAAAAAAAAAAAAAAATTACAGAATCTAATTTTGAGGAAGACAGGCAGTTGTCAGCTCATAGCAGAAGAGCCCAGTGGTTCCACATGGCTAATTCTCTTATCTTGGTGATCCTCTCTCTACAGACGAGACAAGGATGAGTTTTGCTTACTCCTGTCTGATTCAGCTGACCTCAGGCAACCTTCCCCCAACTTGTCACAGTGTAAGAGTCATCAAGCAAAGAAAGTGCAGCGTGAATTTTGCGGAAGTTCAAAAGCACATCAGAGATTTTGACTTGCTCTTTTAAAGAAATAGGATGTGCCACACTTAAAAATGGTCCTTTATGTTCCTGAAGTGCCTGAAAGTTATAGCAAGAGAGAAAATGTTTCAAGTGTTTAGCTTCTACTTTACCATACTGAGTAAGTGACAAAGTCTTGCAGGGAGAATATCTGAACAATAGAGGCTGCTCAGTAAGAGACAATCTCTAGGAAGAAATGCACAGGGACTTTATCTAGGGCAAACAAGACTATATATTTAATATCCAGGCTATTACTGTTACTCTGTTGTGTCATGTAACTTATCCTATGATGCAGTTTTCCCATCCTAGAAAAAAAGGATAATATATTTACTGTTTTCTTTAATCTCACAGTTATGCGACACGAACAGAATTTGCTGTGAATTGTGGTTGCAAATCTGAAAAAAGAAAAAAAAAAAAAGAAACAAAAAACCCCCAAATCCAAACCAGTCTTTAGTCTGTTTCTTAAATGTCATTAAATTTGTTAGATATAATTAAATATGTTGAACTCTAAGATGAGTAGCATTCTTGTGTATCTTTTTTAACCAAAATAATATAAATTTTTAAAAGTAAGTTGAATTTTTCATAGTACTTTCTGCGTGTCTCTAATAGTGCACAGGATAATTAATAGAAATTTTGGCTTACAGAAGAGAGAAATAAATTCTAAATAAAGGCATAATTTAAAATGTAGAAGGACAAAATTAGGCAATAAGAATTATACTCTGAGAGCAGGAGAGACGAGTCCAAATCTGAGATGGAAACCTGACCGCTGAGTCAGAAGGCAAAACTCAAATTTATCAAACCCTAAAATTATTGTATTTATTCCGGTCTTTACTGACTGCACCATGGCTCAGGACAATACATGCACTACTGATTCTGCCGTAATTCCCTAACCAAAGATGGGAGGAATGTTTTGAAACTGGTTCACCTGCACAGTTGCAGAGGAAGGCACTGAGCTACAACACTAACTTCATGTGGGAGCTGTGCTCACAGGGCTATTGGGATACAGTGGAACCAGGTAATTTAACAGCAGTGTCTCGGAGGGACAAAAGCCTTACTCACTCCTCACTCACTAAACTCGCAATTTAAAACAAGCTTGCTCTTAAAACAAGCTTAGCTGGGTTACAGGGGCTTAAAATGTGCCCTTAAATTCCTTCTCTCTTTCGGGCAAGGGTCCTCCAAGCCCTGCGGTGGCATCCCAGTGTTGCATCTGCAGCATATCCAGCTCATCACGGGAGATTCAGAGCTGTGTCAGGCTGGCAGAGGCTGGGTGAGGGCGCCCACACAGCAGTGTATTTATCGTGCATCACTTAGGAGATGCGGAATATTGCTTGGACACTTTAATAGATGCATCAGTGTTAACTGATTTGCTCTGAGGCACCATATGCTAATCAAATGGGGTGCGATGCATAATGTCTTATTAATGTCGTAATAAAGGAAATCTTGATGTGTTCCGTAATGTCTTTATGATTACCTTTAATTTTCGATAGCTAGTGAAAGAATGTGTGTTCAATACCTGGATCTGCTGTCTAATTACCTGGGATATAACAAGAACCAAATGTACAATAAAAGGCCACGGTTTTTACTGGAGATCACTGGTGACAAAATAAACCATAAATAAGTCTTACATTCTGAACAAGCCTGAAACACCACATCCAGATCGGCACATGAGATTGTTTTAGGCATATTTTGATTTCTTTTCATCTTTAGTCACCAACGTGGAGAAAGGAAATGCGTAGACACAGAGGTATATAGCTTCAAAGCTGCTCCCAGGAGGTTTAAATACACGGGTCCAACAGATGTTTTACATTTACTTCTACAAATAAACACACACATAGTTCTGTCATTCAATTCAAGCCACCCCTTATGCTGACGACAGCTTTCCAGGTAAAGTTACCTTAAGCCTGTTCATCTTCTCATAAATGCTCTTACTACTTCCTTTCTTAACACACACACACACCCCCCCCCCCTACTACTTTGAATTAGCTTTTGAGAGTTTGAAGCCATATGGAGAATAAGCTCTTATTAACAGCATTTGGATTTCAGGTGTTTTCTTTTATGTAACTTGCCTAATCCTCGATGCATTTTGCATAGGAAAATGGTAGCTATAACCCTTTTGTAACTGGGGAAACTGAGGCGCAGAGTTCCAATAACCTGACACAAGTGACAGCACTTTGAATATGGGATTAGGCGTCAGGTCTCACAACTTTAAATCAGCTTCTGAGCAAATAAGTGCTTGGAAAGGAACTCACATCAAACAGCAGTGCTAGAAATTTTTGGTTTTGTTGTGTCAGGTAAGAGAATTTTCATCAGTCTTGTAAAAAAGAGGAATTGATTAAAACTGACATCTTTGCTCTACCAAGATTCTCACCCAAAACCAGGTGCTTTTGCACATATGCAGATATTACCTTTTCACCCTTCTTTTGTAGAACAAATTTTTAAACACAGACCCCAGAGGAAAGACTTCATATCTGAGGGGGGGAAATTGGAAAAAGAGCACACCTGAAAGTTTATGCATGACCCTTCACAGCTAGAGTTGCTCAGTGGTGACATCTGGCCCCCTTCATACAGACAGGCTCCAAGGTGGCTTGTCCCTAAACACATTCAACAGGTGCACACAAACAGAGTTATTTTTCAGGCAGGTGTTGATGAAATGAAGATCAGCATCTGGCCATTGTGACTGAAATGGAGAAGAAGGATTGGAAAGAGTGGATTCAGAATGTCTGAGTGAACTAGAGACTTCTACTTTAGCATGAATTGGAGAAAGCCTCTGCAGGTCAGTGGAGTCACACCAGGGTAGAAGTAGTAAAAAGCTAAATGAAAACCAGGCCCAGGAATTAGAGCAGCAATGCTGCCTGGGCCCTAAGAGACAGCCAGAAACCCTTTGATAGAGTAAAATCCTTGTACGCTGCAAGAAACAACCTGCAGGAGAGTTCCCTATCGGCATCATTAATGCATTCCCCAAAGCAGAAATCAGAAAGCTCTTTCCAGAGGAGGGATGCTGCAGAAAGAGGCTCCTTGTTTAATGACACCAGTGAATGTTTTGCCTGATGTGGAGACAAAGAAATGAGCCTTCTAATTCAGTATCAACACAGGCTGGTACAGGCCCAAAATTCATGGTCAGAATGGGTGTGAGGGAGGGTGAGAAGTGGAAAGGAGAAGTCACTTCACTAGAGGGATAACTAGAGAGTGGCTTTACAATTCGTGATCCCTTCTAGCCCTTTAGCTTCCTGGAACATGGGATTTGCCTTCATTGTGATCTGTTCCTCTGTCTTTTGGATTTATGAAAAATAGGGAATTGGTGCTCAGGATCAAGCAGAACAAAATCAAACAGCCCTGGGGACAGCCTTGGCCCCAGACAAGAAAGAATTGAACTGTGCAAGTAGGCTAAGAGTCACATTTTCAGTTGTTACATGATTTTAAGTCTGGACTTTTGTTCCAGACCAGCTGAAAAAGTTATTTCAAGGTACATAATATTTCCTTCTCCCTCTTCTTCAAAACTCAGGTCTCAAATCAGTGTTGCTGTTTCTTAAACTAGTGATTAGAGCTGTAAGGAATCCCAAAAGATCAGCTGATCCAGAAGGAAATATTAATATCCTGTAGTTTGTGGATACTTGTCTAATATCATCTTCACAACTTCTATATACTGAGACAGCACAACACTCCTGAAGAACCCTTGTGCTTGACACCTTTGCTGGGCAGTTCCACATCACAATAGCTTTCTGCAGCTCTTTTCCTATATATTGAAACTTACTGTTCCCTGTGATAGTTGTAAGGTCTCTGAACAGGGGAGTTATCAGCCTCCATAGGAGCACATCTGCCTGACTTCCATGAGACGGAGGCCAAAATTGTGTTTGTCTGTCATTCTTATTTTTTTCCTGCTCCTACCTCTAACTTTATGTTTAATTATTTTCTCTCATCTGATGAATGTAACTTTTACAACTTCTATGCCACAAGCTATGTTTATATAAAGTCTAATTTGTATGGAGGTGCCTTGGTGCTTGACCTCTGTGCACTGCCAGAGTGTTGGATACCAAGATATCCTCTTCTTACAAAGATTGAAGGAATTTGTCTCACTGGTACACCTGGACTTCTCAACATTAACTCTGCCCAGGATGACTCTGAAATTACCCAGAAATGGTGGAAAGGACAGATATTGGAAGAAATTACAAACAGAAACAGACAAGGAAGAGGAATTGTAAAAATATGCAAGTGTTAGGTCTAGTTTAATTTTTTCCCCCAAAACAGCATTGAAACACTCTGACCAGTATAGATTCCACAGTTTCTGTTTATCCTATGAATATTGCCACACCAGAGTAAAAAAAAATTAAACGTAGGACTTCAGACCAACTCCAGCTGAAACTTAAGATGAACCTGAATATCTCTGGGTTTGCCTAACCTGTATTCCTAATGCTGTTTGTTCTAAGTCAGCAAACCCTCATTTCTACAGGGAATGTTTGAACTTAAGTCCTAATCCATATGAACGACGGCAAGAACACATAAGAGCGGGAATCGTAAATCTAAAGCCTTTTATTTTATTTTTCATTCCCTGGTAGTTCCATAGCTGTAAGCATTGTGACTTCCACAGAGGGTAGCAGCACATTGCCAGCAGCATACCTAATTAATTCCTCCTCACTTGTTCCATGTGGCTTCCTTACCCCCCATCCAACTGACCTATTGCTTCTCTTCAAGATAGGCTAAATTAATGATGATGAAATTAAGAAAGAAGTGAATTATTTAATTCCAGAAAGTATCAAAGCTTACATGATCCCAGCACTGACTAGGCCAGAAGGATCAGTCCATGCCCTGGGGATTGTTTTTCTGGGCTCCACCCAGAGTTCTCATAAAAATCAATGGGAATTTAGCCTGGTCTTCAGTGGGTGACCTTTTGATTCTCAAGAGGTGCATAACGCTTGGCATTTACTCTGTGCGGTGCCTTTCACAAGAAGGGCTCAAAATATCTCTCTACACCAAGTCTCACAATATCCTCAAGGGGAAAGTAAGCATTATCCTCATTTAATTAATGCGTTGCCAAAGGCTAAAATACGCACTAAAGGAGGCTGATCCTTCAAGGTGCACAGCTTGCTCATATTCTGGTGGAGCTGGTGGGGAGATGAACACACTGAGCACCAAACTGGATTAGCCTCCAAGACCAAGGCCAGTTTTCACATCAGATATTCTTGCCCATCCTGCTTCATCCAGTGTTTATATTCAGTGCCTTCACCCACTGCTGCATCAGGATCCAAGTGATAGCAACAAGAAGAAATATTTTAAATTGATTGTGGTGGCATGTGTACATAATCTATCCAGTCCTGAAGCACACCAAGCAGTGTGGCCCCTTTCTCCTGTCAATCAGCAAAGCACAGCAAGCAGAAAGTCACACTAGGAAGCCGCCAACCTTCACAGGACTTGACTTTATTCCTGCACTAGCTTGGGCTTGGTGTATGGCCCTGCGGTAAGTCACCACTCTCAGATCATCTGTTCAACTCCTATCTATTACCCTGACGCTAATTATGAGTATCTTGCTATCAGCAATGTGCTGCCTAAAAGCAAGTAAGCAGGAAGGGGAACTGAGCCATAGACAAGCTAAGCAACTTCTGAAGTCACGTAGGGTGTCTACTGCAGCCAGGGAATTCAACGGAGTTGACTCAGGTCTTTGTGGAATTAAAGTTCTGTCCATTGGACCATAAGGAAAGAAGAGAGATGTAAACTTCCCTCTGCCTATCCTCATCTGCCACCCACTCTTTCCCTCTTCCTTTATGGTCATAAAGCTGCTTATTTTCATTACATCCTAAGCACTTCCCGGCTTTCTGTACTTTTGAAGAAGACTTGATGGCTTGATTGAGACTCGTAATAAACATGTAAGCAGGCAGATCCCTAAATTAGCCTAAAAATCCTGATAGATGCGTTGGCATAAGAAAAGAAAGCAGCAGTGGAGCTAAAGAAAACTTTACCATGATGCAAACCAACAACCAAATGACCAGAGTTGCACTGAAATGCAGCATCATTATTTTTCTGAGTTGCAGCTGTAAAACAGAATTAAGATAGCATGTCACTGAAAATAGGATCTCTCCTATGGGGGATAATGCCTACCATCATCTCAGAACAATTTGCTGCTCTATATTCAAAGAACTCCTGAGTCTCTACAATAGGCAGTCTAATTGCAAACATTTGGTGTAAAGTTTGATGACCAGAAGCACAGCAAATACAAGGTGTATTTCAGAACAGTGCGTGAGTTTTCTTTGCTTCAGGGGCTGTACAAGACATCCATTAGAAGGTGATGAGCTAACTGCAATCTTCTTGGAAGGTTTTATGACTGTACCAAGGTTTAAAGAGTTGTTACTAAATACACCTCAGATAGGCCCAGGTGTAAGACCAAGTCACATATAGATGCTCTGACAAAGTCACTTTGAACAGAAGAACGAGGATTTCGGGATCTGAAGCCAAATAAAAGTGGCAATGAAGAGGAGGGACAACTCGATAAGTCAACCACCAGTTATAAAACTACTGAGCACGTGTGCTGGAGGTGATTGAACGCAGCCTTGAAAATGTTAGTGGTGGAGAAAGTGTATGAAAAAAACATCCTAAAGATGTCAGCTTGATTAATGCCAAAAGGTTTCTTCAAAACTTGATTCTCCAGGTCTGTGTTTGTGTCCTCTTTGGCCACAACTTCAGTTGCCAGTAAAATTCAAGTTCTGTTGCAACAAAATCTCAGCTCTGAGAACTTGCAAGTCATGCAGAATAGTAATGAAATTTTAAAATTCAATGTTTCTGGAATGTTAACAGGTGGGGTTTTTTGTTGTTGTTGGTTTTTTTTGAATTTAAGATTTTCTCTAATCTTTTACACTTTATACTGAAAGATATTTAAACAAACACAAAGTATAGCTTTACAAAAGTTTTCTATTCTTTTTTCTTTTTTTAATCTAACATTCCATGAGCAGGCTACCATATTTGAACATGGTTAATACATAGAGTTTATAAAATAAAAGGACTCATACAAATCTTCTGGTAGAATACTTTCCTTGATTCTTAGTTAGGTATTCCTTAGCGCGTGCTCCAACCAAGAGCACAGTTATAAGCCTATAAACAACATGACCCATAAAAATTCAACACTAGCTCCTAGTTATATATTGTTACTTACTATTTTCTTTATTATATTAGACATCTCCCATGCTCCAGGTATTTTACAGCTCTTAGGATAGTTAATGCAATTTAAATATATATAGTGACTGTACTGAGTTCTCGTTCGGGGAAGGAACTATAATCTATCAGAAAAAAAGCTAATTACAGTTTATCCCATTGATTTATATCTCCCCAAGCCTCCCCTCCCAATTTTTTTTGTAAGTATTAAAAACCTTAGGTTGTAATTTTGATAT
Organism: Falcunculus frontatus; assembly: GCA_013398115.1. Classification (NCBI taxonomy): domain Eukaryota; kingdom Metazoa; phylum Chordata; class Aves; order Passeriformes; genus Falcunculus; species Falcunculus frontatus. Next base: position 975,073 of record VZRV01002087.1, read on the forward strand.
ATGCTGCTAGATAGATTAAATACCAGCTAATTCTCATATAAAACTGGTAGTTTGATCAATACAGCTAAAAGCTTCATTCCTCACGTATGTATTTCTCAGCTTTAGAACTATCAATTTTAATCTCACATGTTGGGATTAGATAATAATCAGGCCAGAAATTCAGTTCCACAGAATTCAACAAAACCTCCTGTTCAAATTCTGCAGAAAAGAACAGTTGATCCCTTTTTGGAATAAGGAAGATATGATGGATAACCTCACCACATTCTGTCCAAGGCTACACCCTACCCTTTTGTTACCAACCCCTTGCCTTCCTCTCCCTCCCTCTATTCCTTCTCTAGTAAGTAACCTCCCTGAGACAGATGTGAGACAAAACACCCAAACGAAGTTAGAAAAAGCAATTTCAAAATTATTTGTTTCCGAGGCTCGAAACACAGGAAAAAGGCACGGGAAAACCACCAAGAAGGTTTGCCCTCACATTCTGCAAGCAACTGAGCAAATGTGTTTTGCCCTTCGTGTATGATACAAATGGATTTCTCACTGAGTGAGTCATTTCATTTCCCAGATAGCCCCAACGTCCTTCTTATGAAGGAGGGCACAAGGGAGAAGGGAAGAAACAATAAATAAAAGTCACTTCAGTAGCGATGGGTGTGATGTGGGAACCTGATTAGAATGTCATAATGTAGTCCTGATATAGGAAAATAAATAGAATAGAGAGGAAGCAGCCTACAAAGATTTTGGTTTCAAATAGCATTTATTGTCACACTTAAAAAAAAAAAAAAAAAAGGAGAAAAGCAGGAAAGCAACAGAGCTGGTGCTGGATCTCCAAGTGGTTTTCTACAATAACTTTGAAGAAGGTCGTGTGAGGAAGAGAGGAAATTGAAGCTCTTTCCTTCCACAGAGGAAAATAAATGGGTGACACTATGCTAATGAAGACAATTCACTCCCAGAATGAGTCATTCAGCAGAAGCAGGGTCTCTGTCCTGCCTGTTGATTCATATTCTTTTCCCTCCAGCATCCAGAAGTCGTCTTAAAAGGGTTGGCTGTGTGACCTACCCATTAACAAGTTTGGGTTTAATTTTGTTATTTATTTAGTATTAGCATAGTGTCACCCCCAGTAGATCTTCCCTTCAGTGGTGTCTCTGTCCCTCAGTCTCTGGGTTATCTTCTGTGAGATGGGATGGAGGGAAGCTTGAAGCAAAGACATGATGGCAGAAGGACTACAGAAGAAGTGAGCCATGAGCAGGCAGAGTGTGTTTGCATGGGAAGGTCAGCTTGGCCTCCACCTCACAGTGCAAAAATTAAGGCAGGATTTTTTTTTTGCCTTGAAATCTCGTTGTGACTGTATGAATAGTTCCTAACAGTTCTGTTTTTCTCCCCTGCTTTGACACACAGGAGCTTTTAAACAGACCAGCCCCTCGGATGTGAGAGCTCATATCTGAACCAGCACGCTGATGGAATAAAGGTCCGATTATGCAAAGCTTCCCTGAGCAAAATTGTTTAAAAATCAAAATAAAATGAAGATGTCCGCAACATTGGTTGTAAAAGGAGTTGCACAAGGGCTGTACATCTGACCTGATTGACTGCAGTAAAAAAAATTATAAACCTTGTCCTTCAGAACTAGAGCATTTTATTTTCATTTAATGACAACCATGATGGTCTTTTTGAGAAGCAAGCAAAAATTAAAGTATTATTTTTAAGCATGTATTTTTCAAATGTATCACTTTATGGAGACATTACTAACCAGATAGCTGGTATAAACTGTCATATTTCTAGTGGCTGAAGACAGCTGAATCAATACTTCAAACTAGGCTCAATATTTGAATGCAGCAGTAAGGAAAGTGGTGTAATCCACTGTTATAGATTAGATGGCATGTCAATCCTAAATTTCACATTACAGAAGAACTAGTTAGAGGGACTTTACTCTAAATATAGCTGTTTTTTTCCAAATGGTAAATATTCTTTGTGATAAGTTATTTAGTCCAAGTTTTCTGCAGTGTCATACAATGCAGAATTTGTCTCCTGCAACTATCACATTGCCAAAAACATTCAATAAAACATCAAATTAATTATCAAAAAGTATTTAAGATCAAAATTTTGATTGCCTATAATGAGACATCCAATGATGTTAATCGCAGAAAAAGTATCTGCTTAGAGCTAACCATCAGAAACAGATTTCAGTGTGAAATAAGCAATGATCATTATGACAGGGATAATAAAAAAATGAATCAATTGCATGTATATTAAGCAAGAGCTCTTGTATATTAAATATTCATTTTATGCTTCATATTCACACCTATAACTTTGTAAACAAATTTTAATGTTTATTGGGGGTTTCTTAACTTTCAGCAGTGAACTTTTGAAAGGAAAACACAAATCTATTTAGAGAGCTCTTTGAAAAGTTGATTTTCAGTGCCATAATTCAGACAAATATTTTTCCTCTGAGTATTAGGTACTTTTTAACTTTGATAAAAAGAAATCAGTCTTCACATTTTACTCCTTTTTGTTTAAAAGGTTTATTTTGTGTTGACCAGGGCCCTGATTCTGGTCTCCACAAAATTAGAGGCAAAGCTCCCCTTTGCTCAAACAGAAGCACAAGGCAGACTTGAATTCATGATGTATTGCCTCTCTCAACCCATCACAAAATCCTGCACCATCTTCCCTGCCAGGCAGGCTGGTGCCACATTGCTTGGGCAGACAGCTGAGGCACACATGAGGCTTTCAGAATAACATGAGATATTTTCCCCATCTTTGACTATACCTGTGAGAGCAGAATGTAACCAAGTGAAAACTGAGCTGTGCTACACCGGGTTTACCAAGTCTCTGTGGCAGCAATACCTGATTCTGATATTACCAATGAAGCCTGAAGCCAGGAGGAGAAAGATCATTCATGATGGGCGAAGACTAGGTGAATTTTGGAAGCTTCCTTCCTTCCTCTTGTTTGAATAACAAAGGTTGTGCTTGCCTGGAGCTGCTGCAGTGGCAACCCATGGATTGTACTCCCTTATATCATCATTAGCCTGGAAAAGCATGTGATGTGTGCTCCAATTTACCAGTAAGGATTGGATAGATGGCTCTGTTGATGGCAGGAATATCCTGGCAGCCCTACTGCAGCAGCAGTGAAGGGTATCTTGTACTCAGGTCAGATCAGCAGATCTGCTCTCTGTGAAGGTTTGGGGTGCAAAAAGCAGATCCTACAGAAAAGCTAATTTGTTTGGATGGGGGTAGGTTGAGAAGGATATATTGGGTAGATGAGACCTTACTGGGCTGTGCTTCAGTTACATGTACAAGTTTGTCTCTTTTAAGGGTCTCCAAAAATCCCTCAGCTTTGGGTGGGCTCCTGTCCTACAGCTCTGTGCAGAACTGCTGGGTGCAGGTCTCACCCCACTGCAGGGTCAGCTCCCCTGGGCACCACTTCTGCAGCACTCTCAGGTCAGTCACACCAATCCCTATTTGTTTAAAAAGAAGGAAAGAATTTCATATGCAGTTCCAATAGTATTTTTCTGTGCCAGTAAATTGCTTGTCCCTGCTCTCCATCCCATGGGCCCCAGGGAGCTTTGAGGAAAGGTGCAGTGATTTGCCCTAGTATAAATGCTTACATAAAGTCCTGGTTTAGGATTGGTTCCTGATAATAGCTAAGCCAGCCTGGTCATCTAGGTGAAAAGAGTGAAATTTTGTCCAAAATTAGGATACAGTTCTTACTGTTATACCTTTTTCTATTTTTTTTATTGTTTACTTATATAATACTACCTTTCTGAAGGAACAGATCGCCAGGAAATCTGCATGTAGGTGCACAAATGGTGGAGCTACCAAACATTTCTTTTTCCAGTCTTCTTCCCAGTTTGGATTCTCTGCTGTCAAAGTAATGTGCTTAATCTCAACTAACTAAGGCTTTTCCCTCAGTGGGAATCAGGCTTTCCCTCCTCTATCCACAGCCTTATTTTTATTAGATTTGTAGGAAATGAATACATTTGAGAGGGCTTATTCTAGAAAAGGAGGGAGAGAGAGGAAAAGAGACAGAGAGAGGGGGAGAGGGACTTGGCTAGTCAGTTCAACAGATTGAAAAAAGGCAAGAATGGAAAATAGAGCTACAGTAAAAATGTTTAAGACTCATGTTCTCAGAGACCCAAGCTTAAGAGAAAATCAAAAAGTATTTTGGTGATTTCAAAGATGTAGCTTCTTGACCTCTACACTACAATAATATTTACTCTCATTCTACTCACTTTTTTAAAAAAATGAAAAATATAGAAAGCAAATAGATTAAAAATATGAGTAAGAAAAGTGGATGACAATTTAAAACAAAATGACTGGTTACACTGGTCAGCTGGTTAAGCTGCGTACATTGGCAGCTCCTGAATCCTGACACTATAGTCTTCTGACTCCTGTGCACACTCTTGTGTATTTATCGACTCCTTTTGTTATTGCAGACACTGATCTTCTAGGTCCAGCACACTTTCTAAACACTTTTGAAGCTCTTGAGCCTCATTTGCAACGAGTGGCAGCATTATACATAACCATGGCTCTTCCTGCCCTTGTCTGTGAAGCACTAGGAAGCAGTGTCAGGAGTGCAGACACAGAGCAACAGGAGAAGTCAAGGCATCACTAAAGCAAGGAGGGCTGAGTCCTGCCTAGGATGAAAATGTCTCTGTATGCCTGAGATGAAAATCCAGCTCCTTTCAAGACAGAAGAGCCTCTGGCCATACACAGTGAGTTCAAAGTGCCACACTCAGACCTGCCCTGACAAACTGAGCTTATCCTGTGGAGGGCAGCTTCATCCCCAGTTTCGGTGGGGTCGCACTGGGGAGGGATTGAGCCTGTCGGTGTGGCACCAAACTGGAAGCAAAAAGTGCTGTTGCTAAGGAGCATGTGGAGAAATAAAAAATTCTGTTCCTCTCTTCTCTCTATAAAACTCTTCAAGGAAAACACTGTTTCCCTGTGCAGTGTAACAAAAATGACAGCAGCCTCAAAAGTTTTGTTTTGTCACTTTTTGTGACATCTCCTGTCTGCTCAATTATTCAGTGGCCAAAGGGACCAGACTTAGTCTGTTCTAGTTCAAAAGCTCATGGTCTGCTCTGCTGACCTAGAGAAGAATCTTTTATTCACAGGTAGCTGAATGGCAAAGTTTCTGTTGAAACAGAGGCCTCCTAGGGCCAAAAAAAGTGCAATATTCTGGAGAGATAAACATCCTAGTACCACACTTCATATCTTGTTATTATCCAAAATGGCCATAAAATCTAACCCTATTTAGTTAAGCCCACATGCACTTGATAAGCTACAAATTTTACAAAAATGTCCAGCTCTGCTCTTAAGTCACTGGAAAATAGGAAAATCAAGTTTGAAGTTTTGGTCTCATCATAGGTTTTCTGTAAAACCTGTAAATTATACTAGGAAATTTAATGTGCATCATATGTTAGCTTGCACAGCCCTCTAGATCATTCTGGAACCCCCTCCCATGCAAAAACATTTGCAATGCCTCAACCCCTTGCAGTTTGAGTCCAAGGTGTGAAATCAGAAGACAAACAAGACATTAAAAATGAGACAATGCCAAAAAAATGGATTATGTATAAAAAATTCTCCTTCTGCTGTAGATTTTGTCTCCATATTTAAAAAAACTCCCAAAACACTAGAATAGACATTGTCTATTACTGAATGCTTACAGAACCACAAGCACAACAGATCACAGCACCTAAGCAACACAAACAGTCTCAACTCTTACCAATGAGACCTTTGAAAATACGTACCTGTTTCTAGATTTAGCGAATTTTGGAAAACACAAAAAGCGTTGTGTTTTATGAGAGCAAACCTGCACCAGCCAGTCTTCTCTACTCTGCCATCTCTTACACGCTGAAAAAGGGAGACGCTCTCCTGTGTTGGACATCTAATTCTTGTGTTCTGCAGGTTCTACAGGGACCCTGCGTTCTTCATCTCTGTTCTCTGTCCCACATAAGCCATGTTCCTGCAGTAGACAGCATGAAACCCTCAATATACACTTTAGTGTAAAAAAGGCTTTCCTCTTCAAGGGGGAACTAAGCTAGTTTACAGTTTGCCAGAGCGACCATATTTCTAGGTGAGGCAGAAGAGATGAAGGTCAAAACCTTGCTCAGTTTTTGGGACAGCTGATGTACTTGAGTATCTGTAGTCTGCAGCAGAGTAGGCAGTGGCTACCACAATGTCCATGCACAGGATAGACACAGAACATCTAAATTCATATATGTGTTTTTTTATATGGTAAATTACTTGCCTAGAAAACTTTTCAGCTCATTGCTCACTTGTTAGTTACTATACTCTATACTCTTGTAAGTATTTGACAGAAATGTACTCACAGTTCTTCCTAAAAGGCAGCTTTTTTTTTTTTTCACCTATGGCTGACTTTTTGATCCATGCCACTGCTATCAGAGGTGAGCAGCAAATTTCTAATCAACACGTTTAATCACACTGTCTCTTCAGAGAGGCCACTGTAGTGATCATGTAATCTCCTTTGTCTGGGTTCCTGGAAATTACTTGGAAAAACAATGGTTGCAGCTGCAGAAGTGCTGCAGAGTGAACAGGGAGAGGAGGTGCTCCAGCCTCTTTCTCAGCTCCAGCATTTCTCCCTCAATTTAGAAAATGCAGAGGATCCAATTAGCAACACTGAGTATGGTTTCCAGAGCTATTGATGGGGCTCTGCATGGAGCACTTCTCCTAGCTAGAGAAATAGTGTATCTAACCAAAATTACTACCTATACTACTAACACTTTTATATTATATTGGCTAACTGGTGTTGGAGAGACTGAAGTCGTCATTACTGTTGCTCAGGATTTGTCATGCTGCCATACCAAATGCACGTTGGAGATTTCAATGGGCAGAAGTGACAGCAACTTAAAGGGGCACCAACTGTTCAATTTATCTCATTAACTTCAAGCTCTTAAGTAACCTGTCCTTCAGAAACGCTTCAAGAGATTTCATTGACTGCAGAGTGAGCTGAAGGAGATTAGCTCCTAACTTGACACCTCAGCTGAAGTGAATCAGGGACCAGCAGTCAAAGACACGAGGCTGAATCACCAGTTCTCTTCACAGCTGTACTGCTGGCTGCTGGTGAACGAGCCTTCCTCTACCCCATCTCTTTGCCACCCCTCTCCACTCCTTCCCCACACTGGAAAACTCCCAAAGGCAAAGGATGTCTCTGCACATTCATGAGACACTTAAACCTGCAGGGTCCTGCCTCTCACTGCGCCCAACAAGCAATTATTGATGCATAACTTTACAATCTGAATTACTACATCACCAGCAGAACTCCTTTTGACAAGCCAACAGCTCACATTAAAAAAAAAGACCCTCTGAATTAGATGATTCTAATGGAAGTACAATCTTCCACATCTGAGTAGAATATTAATACAAAATTGGAAACAGCATCTTGGTATTAGGAGTCTAGTCCCTAAGTTCACTATGTATTGAATGAGCAGAGATTGGCATAGCCAGATGGCAATTCAGATCCTAGGTAGGCTGAACTGACCCCTGGAAGTGTCTGTGAATATTAACAGTTCCCTTTAATGATTTGGAAAGCACGTCTTAATTTATACTGAAGCCTCTAGCGTATTTCTTTCCTTTCCCACCCGCCTCACAAAATGTTGACATAGAAGACACCAAAGCAGAAAATCCCCCCAAAGAACTGTAAAAAATTTACTTTTATCTTTTTCTATTTGAAGCTGTCTATGCAACAGATTGTTTTCACCCACTTAGTAGCATTTTCTGAACAAAACCACCATCGAAAACTGAAATTTTATAATTCTAAATTTCAAGAAATAGGTCAAAAAACACTTAGGTGCCATATAGTATTATAAAAAGGATAAATTCTGCATCCATTGACACAAATGTCAAGGGTCTCATTCCTTTGCAGGTCTCAGCTTTAAGTGGTACCTGCTACTACAGCAGTATTGTTGGAACTACTGTAAATGATGGAGGGGATGAAAAAGAACATGAAATGAAGTTGCCCTTGCACTGATATATCATTTTTCCTCGTTTCCACAGAGCATAACAGTTGAAGAGGGGAAAGCTGGACATAGGCCTATTCATATGAACAGCTGCTCCTGCTAATTACCTGTCGGTTTCTAAACTCCTCATCGGAAGATGAGGGAACAGCATTCCCACCACTGGAACTATTAAAAGATCATCTGTTTCTATCATCAGACCAGAAATGGAGACTCATCTCACCAGGATGCTAGTAAGGATATTTAGGAGGGAACTGTAGCAGACAAGGATTCATTTATCTCAAATTCTGCCACTGTGCGTCTGCCCAAGACTTCTTCTATTCCCACCTGTGGCGGGAGATTCTGTTCTGAGGGTTACCATGACCGAGAGCCCATTTAGGGACTGCACATTCATGGGTAGCATGGGAAGACAGTGAGACAGGAGGGTGTGTGAATGGCCAGAGACACAAAAAATGAATTGTGAGTAACACTTTTTAAGAGAATAACACTGTCCTCCACTGGAAACTGACCCTGAGATGTTTTTTTTCCTAGTCCCTTTGTGTGGGTTTTAAGTGGGAAGGAAAATCTCAGGCTACTTGCTTTCATGGACCATTCACAATGGTGCTAAGGATTCCTGCTAACATCAGTGAGGTTCAGATCAGGCTGGCAGCTGCTCGCCAGTCATTTGCACCAATGACTGATTAAGACCCTACTTTAGGCTACAATTTAAAATCAGAGGGGTTTTAGGGAGATACTTCAGTCATCTTCTGGCTCAGACTTAAAAATATATCCAGTCTTATCCACTTTATGTAAAGAGCAGACACCAGGAAAAATGTAATCAGCTCTGTAAAATCTTAGTATTAGCCACTCTTAAAAGCCCAGAATACTTTTTTTTCATTATCAATATGGGATATGAAATCCAGCAGAGGAGAGGCTTGGTGGATACTGTATACAGTATGGATTTTTCATGCTGCCAACCATTAATTTTTCCCACAAATTAAACACCTTTCATATTATTTTATTAGAGAGGTACCAACTTGCCATCAGTAAGGTCTTTTGGCAATGTAATTTATACATACTTTTACTCATCTGTTAGCACGAAGGCTTTCCATTGTTTTGGTGGTGTTTTTGTTTGTTTTTTTCTATATCCTCTTCCACTCTCCTTGAAAATTGAAGGGGATTAGGTTAGGATTATGTTAGATTTTTTAAGCAAAAAGTCACAAAGGTGGGTGAAGATACCTTCAAAGAGACAATACACTGAGGATTCCTTGCTACCAGTTGTTCCCAGGTGGAAGGATTTTTCCATATTTTATTTTTTTAATCTCTTTATAGTTTATAATAATTTTTTGCTTCTTCTGCCAAAGTAAACTGGCCAAGGTATCACTTAGCTTCATTTCCTGAGACCTGACCAAGGGTCAGAGATTACCTTGAACTGACGTCTGACATTAGCAAATAAACAATCTCCTCTTGTTTCCCACTTGGTGAATCAGCAGTTCCCATGCTAATCGTGTTGACAGGTTTTTACTAAAGCAGAGGAAGGGGAATTCCAGGTTGACAAATAAGTCCCCGGAGAAATGCACCTGTCAGTTACAGGAGAGCTTGCACGGCACCACAGAGTCAAGAGCAACAGGACGGATCCGTGCCACTGAAAGTGATATTCACAGGGTCACGGCAGGAGTGAGCTACACTGGTGCACACAGGATACCAGGGCAGCTCAAAAACTGTTGGTATTATCCACCACAGGCCCCAGAAACAAAAACCAAAGCAATGCATCATTTAAAAGCACAACAGTGCAGACACAGGAGATGTGCTGGCCAACTGACCTTTTGCTTCTTGTGCTGTTTCTTGCTGTGTTGTTATCCAACACCTACACAGCATCACATGCCACTAGTTCCCTGCTATCCAAAAACTTTCCTCCACCCAGTTGTCCCAGAGAAAAAGTGCTAAATCTTCTGTAGCTTTCTGCCCTCTATAAGGTTCCTTTCAGAAAATATTTCAGAAAAAATGCCCTCTGTTTTCTTCCACCCCACTTTCTCCAAATAGGGTCATTTCTTCCCCTCCCACAGTGAACACAAATTGATTGTTAGGCCAGATTCTAAGCCAGAATCAAGCATGTGAGGATTTAGTCATGCAAGAAGGAAACCTTGAACCACTGTATTATTGAAGGTGGAAAGAAAAGGACAGACACAAAGACCACTTTTGTGACCTGCTGTGGAAAATGTGATTTTAAAAAGAACTGGATGAAGGGAAACACAGGCAACTGGGGATAGGAAGAAAGTAGCTGTGTCACGGTTTGATGTTTCTCTTTTCCTTTTCCTCCTTACTCCCTGTAACCTTTTTTCTCTCTGTCACACCAAGGCAAACTGGGGACCCGGCTGGAATCTGAGACAATTTCATCCCAGTCTAGGACCTGCAATGCTGAAGCTGCAAAACACCTCTCTTTATTCAGAAATCTCCAAAGACTCCCCACTCCTGTGGCAGCTCTGGTTACTGCAGCACTTTACCGGGGAAAATAAGTACCACCCTGAGCTGGGGAGATCATCTGGCTGACATCTCCTCCTCCCCACAGAGCAGGAGACAAGTTTGAGCAGTCCTAAAACTGCAACCTGGCAGGACAAGGCAGAGTGAAACACAGAATTAATAGCACCAATATTGCCATTATCGCATTAGCAGGGGCTCTAAATCCTTTTGAGTTACAAGACCAGCCTGGGATCAACCTTCGAAACCAAGTCATGGAAAAGCAGGGAATAAACTTCCCCTAGCTGTCAAATTGTGCTCTTCTCTCAAGCAAAATGTAATTGTTGCTTTCAAAGAAGTGAAAAAGAAATTCCATGGGAAGTAAGCATTTCTGTTTTAATAATGAAATTTACATCAATCCAATTTTACTCATCAAGAACAGAGAGGCTTTGAGAATGCCCTGAATTTCCAGTATTCAGGTGGCCACTGATGCTCAAATTAGCTCTGTTTCACAGCTGTTATTAGTAGTGCTTTGTGCCTGCTTCACAACTAACAAAACAGTTTTATATTAACACAGGGACCTAAATAGATTTGTCCATTAAACGCTAGTACATTAGACCCAAGGTGTCCCTTACAAGTATCCCAGTGGAGTTTTCTAAACAATCTTGGCTAGAGCAACCTTGGGAGGCAAGTTTACTGAGAAACATCACTATTAATAATAACCCTTACAGGGCTGAATCCAGGGTCTAACACAGAGCTGTTTTGGAAGTGTGACTAAAGCTACACCATCTTATCAGGAAGAGGATAAAACAAACTGTTAGAAGTAAGATAAAGAAAAATAAAATCTCAGCAGAGAATGATGTGATCAAATATTTAGAATCAAAATCCATTACATAGAATCTTCTTCCCCTCCTACTGTCCCCGCACTGACAATGATATTGCAAAGGTAACAAAAGTATATTCCTGACAAATCTAAACAAGATTTTTATCTCTAGAGGGGAAGAGACTTGTTAATTTTTTGGTGGGCTGGGCAAAGCAATGAGATTCATATTGTTGTAATTATTAATTTCTTCAGCAAAGTGCTAAATCTCCAGGTACTTTACATATTGGCTACATTCTTTTTTTGTATTTCCAGCAAAGCTATTAATTTAATACCATCTTCTCAAAGGAAAGAAATCTGAATGGAATTAAGGATGCATGATCACAGCTAGAAAAATGAGCAGAGACAGGAAGAGGCACAGAGAGAAAAAAAATTAAAGCTCTGATAGTTTAGTCTGTTCGAGAACACCAGTGGCAAAGTGTTCTCTAGAATGTTAATTTGTCCTTGTTTAGGTAGATTCTCTATCCTGATCAAAGCCATTTTTTGAACTTTGGCTGTGTCAATAAGTAGATATTGGCTGTATGAGACCAAAAATATTCTCTAGAAAGGGATATTCTCACAAGATGGTATTTATCTAGAAATATCATGCAAACATACCCAATTTGAGTACAAATACGCATGTATATAATTCGTGCCTACAATTCTTTCCCGGAAAGCTTTGACTCCTGCTAAGGCACACTAGGATCAAGGGCTCTGTGGCTGCAGATCAGCCCCCAGCCAGGGACCACAGAGAAAGGAAAGCTGGACAGAGCATCACTGGCAGGAAGTCACCATCACCATCTCTCCCTACACTGCACCCCAGGGAACAAGCCTGATCCAGGTCTCTTTTTCCCTGGCTCTGACATGCTGTGACCCCTTATGGAAGGATGGACCATTATGGAAGGTCTGGGACCAGTAGAACCAGCGTGGGAGGCCTGCTGGACAAGGGGACCATGCTGCAACAATGCCCGTGCCCCACCATCTGCTGGACATGTGCAGGAGAAGGAAAATCAGGGAGGTAAATCCAGACTCACTCCATCCAAAGCAAGTGCCAGGCTAGAGAGGATAAATGTATCACATTAGGTGATGCACTAACAGCAGTCTGACACTTCTGGTAAATGTCTGAAAAAATCTTTAAGTCCCAATTAAGGGATTTGCTCAGCCCCATATTTTTTTTTTTGTTGTTGTTTTAGTTTATTGAAAATACCAAGCTGATTGTGCTGGGGGACAAGCCAAAAGGTTTTGCTTTTAATCTTTTATTTTCCTGTTTCCTTTCTTCTTTTTGCTTGCTCAGTGGTATTCATAAAGCATTACCACCTAGGGACAGGTTGCGAGGGGTTCAAATGTGATGATAGTTTCCATATCACTACCTGAGACTAGGAGAGGCCAAGGGGGAACGTGCTTCCTACTGAGCTTAATATTTTCAAGGAACAATGCCTGTTACAAACCCACAGTGCCGCTGGGCCCCAAATTCTCCTTTTATTAAGAATCAGTCAATGCAGCTCCACCTTGGGAAAATTCAGTCTCCAAGCCTCAGCCATGAGTCTTTCTCAGAAAAGGGGGTTCTTGCCATGCCTTTCTGGTTCCCTCCTTTGGCCTCACTGCAGCAGACCAGGATGTTAATTGGAAAAGCAAGGCTAATTAAAACTAGAGAGGCAAACGAAACTGTGGGGGGAGTGAAGGGAGGAGAGGGAAAAAAAGTTAAATTCAAGCACATAATAAAGAACGTTTCTGCCCTGCTGTTCCTAGGAGGGATCTCATAACAGTGGTGCAACAGCCCAGAGGCTACAAGGAAAAAAATTAAGCTACTGTGTATAACAATGAAAACATCAAACCCTTTGTGTACCATCAAAATGGAAACCAAGAAATAAAGTTAAGATGCTAAACATGTGTTTGAAGAGCACTGAAGCATGCGGCATATATTTGACTTCCACCTTCTGGGGAGTGCAGGGAGGCATGACTGAGATCTATTAAATCCAATGATGGCCAAATGCTCCACAGGTGCATACGGCTCCAGTCAGGGCACAAACCCTCAAGTACAGACACACAGATTTTAGAGAGCTGTGCCACCAGGAAAACAGGCTGCCTCGCTGGAGAGGAGGATCTGTCATCTCTTGGGAGAAGGTGTCATCAGATTTGCTCACTGAGGCTGCTTAGAGGTGCTACGTGTGCTCATCCCATGACCCAACACTTGCCTCTCTCACTCTGGGACCAGCCTGGGACCCACCCACCACGGCAGGGAGGTGCCTTTGCATGCAGGACAGTTTATAAGAAACCTCTCCTAACAAATGTGACATCCCACTTTCTCACAGCCGCCAGGGCACTGGGGCACACAGCAGCTTGCTGATGGGAAGTCGAATCAGCAAGGCCCAGAAAAGGTGAGCAACGGGTTTTAAAAGATCAGAGGCACTTTTTTTCTCCTCTCTAATTAAAGACCTTCTTTATACTTTATGTCTCCAAGAATGATAAGACCAAGCTAAATCTCAGGTGATGCAGACGCTTTTCTTTTTTGTCTGGCAAGTCAAAGGGGCTGCAGAAGGAAATGAGAGGGCTAAGACTGATGTCCTCATTTCCCTCCTTGCACATCCCCTCCTCCCTTTCCTTCGGGAGAGTTTCACATCTTTTGCAGAATCCCCAAGTGCCCTCAGAGTTGTTAACCCCTTTGCTGGCTCCACATAGAACCTGTTTTCTGCAGGTCACTGGGTGCTCCACATCCCAGCCTGCACAAGTGAAGGAAAAGCTTGTGGCAGCAAATACGGACAAGGTTGTATTCCTGACCATTTTCTTTTCAGTAACCCAAAGGTGAGTGCCTCTTTCAGAAATACAGCTTGAGACTGATTTTAAGGCCATTCAGATGCAAGGAAATTTAAACTTTCTCGAGTAAATAAAAAGCCTGTGAGAATATAACCAAGTTTCTCAATAAACAGGTAAGAAAGACTGATTTTCCTCTCCAAGAACACTTTCATTTCAGCTGAGAAACAGATCTGAATATTTGAAACACACACAAAATACCAAAAGGAAAACACAGCCTACAATTCCTTTTTTTTTCTTTTACTCTCAAGCTCACTTTTGTTATTAGCTTAAAGATTTATCTCATTACTTGGCTGTGAGGAGGAACACCATTCACAAGACATTTAGCTACTGGGAGTAGGAAAAAAAAGAAGAAAAATAAAGCAATATATATTGAGAGATTGAACACTACTTTGCATCACAAGAGGCTTTTTGGTAGGAGGGTACAATAACTTGAAGCATTTCTGTCCCCACACAGTGAAATCGCCCTTCCCCAACCTACTTCATCAGCTTACAAAGAGTTCCTGTTTCTAAGAGATTTTGACCTCTCTCTCTTTGTTTCTTCACTAGGATCACAGTAAGTGTGATAGGACCTTAAGGACAAAGAGAGGAAAATAAATAAAAGAAGGCAAGGACAATTGCAGAGCGGCCAGTGTTAATGTCACCATATAAAGGGTCTGTCAGCATTTCCATTAGAAACTCCTATTTTCAAAGGTTTATAACTTGGCCATAAAAATTCACTCTGAGCAGCAGCTGGAAACTTGGCAAACAAAATCTCACTCAGCTTCGATTGATTTTTCTTTTTCTTTCTTTCCCCCTGCTCCCCATCCACCTTCATCCTGTATCTCCTCCATTCCCCCCTTCTTTTGTCCTTCTCCTAGACAGTAACTTTGAGTTGATTTAACCAAAGGATGCAAGAACAGGCATCCTGTTACATGTTGTCAGATGAACTAACACTGCTCACTTTTTGCCTTTTCTGGTCCCTGGTGCTTTGTTTACAGGGTCTGCAATCTTTTGGGGCTTTTGCTAAGCTTCCAATTTTTTTTGAATAAAGCATTCTCCAAAATTTTGAAGACATCTCTACTTTGGGCTGACTGCAAGTACTGTGTATCAATATATCACCCCCCCCCCACACACAACTTCTTGGAAGAGAAATAATTAATTAAGAAGAGGCTCGTCAGGAAAGTGTGGTTGCAGTCAGTCCTTTGTGGCATGTGAAGTCTGATCAGAAATGTCAGGATAGCTCAGCTAGAAATAGGAAATGCTCTGTCTCCTGGTTCGTGCTGGTTTTGACCCACCAAATCCCTTCTCCTGTCATACAAAGGGCTCATCTACATGGGATGTTTAAGTGAATATGACAGCAGCCATCTTGGCTGACACTTGAGAGCAAACTGGAGACTCTAAGCATGATGCTGTGCAACTTGAATTAAATTGCCAAGGCGGACGGACCAGGCACGGAGAGGGGATGCATAACATATGCTGAACAGCAGGAAGGCGGCTCTGTAGGTGTAAGGAGTGACTTGAATTAAATGCAGTTTGCCCTGGTACAAGTCACTCCCCCAAGAGCAGCTCTGAGTATTCACAGATGAAGAGAGTGAGAAGGGAAAGGAAATAGGAGGAGTGAGGAGGAAGGGGAAAGAGGGGCATTGTGGTGGCTGGGTAGGGAGATTTCAAAAGAAGTCCCACTGAAGATGGGTTTTAATGTGATGCCAAGCAAACAAACATTGTGAAAGCGGAGCAAGGAAACTGAAAAGTGAGGCATGAAAGGCTGAGAGTTCAGGCTCAGAAACTTCCCTGTGGTTGAGATGCTTCTCTGAACTGCCTGAGTCAGCAAAAGGGACAAGATGATGGGGAGGCACTGGCCTCTGTCATGAGATTTTCCATCCCAGTTTTCATTAGCAAGAGTAAAAACTTATGCACAAAATTAAAAACAAGTGAGAGATTAAATAGGAGGCCAAAAAGACAAAATATTGATGGTCTGAATTTTGAGACATCTAATATCTGTGCGTGTGTGTGTGGGATTATATTCATGCCTGCACACTGGGTGTTGAATTCCACTGAGCAGCGATTTGGTTTTTTTTTCACCACGTGTCACAATATAATTCAAGCTGGACAAAGTGAGATGACAAGACCTAAATAGCCACAGAATGATTTATGGATCACCTGAAATATTCAGTGCACTCTTTCTATTTTTACATTAATCTAAGAAAAATAAACAATTATATTAGAAGCCCATAAGGAAATTACATCAGCGCGGAAGTAGCCTCTTTATACCATGATCTCATTTTTCAGACTCTGCACAAAGAATTATCTTTAGAGTGAGGCATCTCCCTCTGATTTGTTTTGCACATACTAAACTGCCTAAGAAAGAATTTAGGGCAGTGTCTCTGTCTTCATCCAAGTATTTCATAATTCTGCATCAGTTAAATGTGAGAAGTGAGTTTAAATGTGAATGGTTCAAAATCCAAGCTCTGTCAAAATTAATGTTCAGGGTGTTTTATCTAAATTTCGTACAATCATGTTTTGTCAATGTCCTAAGATATCAACCTACTTGCTCAGTGGCTTAGAATTTATCCAATAGAACATATGAGCTCATCTAATTCAAAGTTGTGTGTCTTGAATACCGCACGTGGAACTGAGATAACAATACTTATCTATCATTTGGAAGAAATGCTGCAAAAATAGGTGCTTTAAAGAAAATTTTAGAAGTCAGCTTCAAATTGATAGAGAAGAGAAATTTAGTTTAAAATCATATGCTTACATTTCTGCCAGAGTACGTAAGCTCAGCAAATGCTTGTTTTCCCCTATTAGAGCAGTGGTGTCCCCCAGCAGCAAAAGAAAGGGCAAGCAAATAAAATGTCAGAAGAGAACTGGGGCTGCAAGAAAGCTCACAGAGAAAAGAAGGAACACAGTAATTAGGAGAAGGACTTAGGGAAACAGTTTCATCATCCCATGGAGTAAGAGATCAAGTGGAAAGGAGAGGAACCAGGAGAGACTTTGTTTTTGATGTTTTTAATTGATGCAATGCATGGCTGATGCCTGAAGATTTGCTACCAGTTTTGTTATTCTAATTAGCGAAGTGTACAGACAGGCAAACCAACATCAAAACCCCGATCCATCGCCGCAGACCTCAGGCAGCTTCGGCAGCAACTGAGGAGATGCGTAAAGCACCGTGACACCAAACACCTACACACTGAAAAAAAAGGGATTTATGGGCTAGCGTGCAAGACTGGCAGGGAGACCGTCCCTTTCTATGGGATGGAGGCACCTCTGGTGAGCTACAGCTTCAGCAGCAGCAAAGCCAGACTTAGCACAGGCACACCTCTACTGGCTTAATCCTGCACTTGAGGGGGAAGGGGGTGTTTGCTTTTTTTTCTTTTTTTTCTTTTTTTTTTTGATGGAGGTTCATGAATATGTTTGATATGTAGATGTAGATTTATATCAGTTAGGGAGTTAGGGTAGGCTAAGTAAAGTTACTGGATAAGAGAGGCTAAGGAGGTGTATGGTTAGGGATTAGAGTGCAGTGATAAATGGTAATATGCTTTTGTAATTAAAGCAAATCTTATGTTAAAAAGGTTTGGAGTCTGTTTGACTGGTAGATAGGGGTTTGGGTCGATTTACAGTCCAAAGGCACATTTAAACTGCTGAATCTCCCAGTTCCAAGTAGATCCTTTGACTGTGTGATAAGCGTGTTTTCCATTTTCTTACTGACTCCTCCTTATGCAGGGCACATCCTGGATTCCGAAGGAATGAGTTTTTTCTTTGTGATTGCTGTACAGACATTGAACTTGGAAAATGTGACCTAGTTCTGCATTTGACCTCTCTATCCCTTGCACATCCCATCCTCACCTTCCTCCATCTCTCCCTACAAACTGCCAGTGAAACACTTTCCTCATGGCGTCATCTCTCGTGGGGTAGGAAAAGGGCAGCACAAACCCAAAAACGGCACACAAAAAGTATCCTTTTCCTCTGAGGATATTCACTTTGCACTTCACAAAATGGCTACCCCACTATAAAACATCAGTGGGGGATTTAAGTATATCATAAATGTATATATATATCAAGACAAAATAATCTTGGATATACCTGGGTATATTACAGTCCCAAGAAAATGACTTGAGGCATTGCAGCTATGTAGGAAGCTAATCTTGGTATCATATTATCCCAATTACCAGTTTATTATTTCTTCCGCTTCCATTCGGAGATGGATTTTCCAGTCTGATAAAGCATATGCCAACTTGAAATTAGGAGCTGGAGCTGTTCACGTGTAAGAGTTGGACCTGAAAATCATTCTTTGACATCTTGAGTTTGGAATTATTTCAGCAAAAATGAACAGTCTTCATAATCAGTTTCTCTTTGGTTTGGTGGGTTTTTTTTGGGGAAAGGGACCGGGCACGGGTGGAGGGAGAATATTCACAGAATTCTTCAAATCAAAACCAATACAAATTCCTCTAACAAAAAGCTCCCTACTCTGCAAAGGTCTCCTATCCCCTGTCACCCCAATCTTCCCACCATTCCAAATTGTTTCCCCCTTTAAATGTCTTCCTGAAATTCCATTTATTTTGTTTAAAACCGTCATCTCACCCCTCTCCCTGAACAGCACTTCCCTCACATAAATACCAAAAAATGCTGAATGTATTTTTTTCTCTGAGGAATCATTTAGACCACTGTTAAAGGTACAGCCTGGCATTCAAGTTGCTCTAATTTCTCTGGATTCAGGCTGACTTATAGCACACCACTCCCACTTTATGTTGCAGCTGTAGCTAAACCCTTACCAGTGCCCAGTGCAGGACGCCTGTACCTAGGAAGTGGCCATTGTTGTACCCGAGCCTGAGCATATTCCAAGTTACACATACCAGTGGGCGTATGCACACATCTGAAACACATTCTCAGTGGATTTTTAAGCATCTTTTAATCCAAACACCTAACTTATTCTATGCAATCACCTCCTATAGAAAAATGGAAAAAAAAATGAAGTGTCCTGAAACAATCGCTTGCACTGGAAACAGGAGCACTGTGACCAAGGAGACCAGCAGAGAGAGTGGGATTGAGGTGAAGAATTTCAGGCAAAGTGATGCCAGATGACTTGCCTTTCTGCAGCCAGTCGCTCAAAACAGTGCTGCGAAGACCTATCTGACCTCTGAGAACCTTGCCTTAGACAAGGGACCTTATGGACATCATCACACACTGCTGGCTTCTCTGCCTGCAGCCTTCCTCTACCTTGTCCCCCAGGCAAAAATCATTTGGGGACATAAACCCATTCACTTACTCAGGGGAAATTCTACATTCCCAAAATGCAGATCCCAATGAGATTCCTTCCCAAAACAGAAAGTTCACAGGATCCCTTGGCACCTATAATTTCACAGACACAAAGGGAAAGAGCAGGAGAACGCAGCTGTATTCACCAGCTCAGATTATTATAATTAAAAAAAAAAAACCAACCAACAAAACAAAACCCAAAGGTCAGCCAAACACACTCTGGACATCCACATTTGTATGGCTTACAGCAGGTGCAAACCTAGAGGACATTAAAAAAAACAACAACAACAAAACATCTAGGTCTTAGAAGATATGTCCAGAGCTTATTGTCTTCTGAATAGCATTGTTGCCTTCATTACACTGTATTTACTCGGTGAATCATCTTTCCCAAAAGCAGTTCTTCGCTTTTTTACCTCCTCATCTTTCTTTTTTTTCTCACAAATGGTTTACTTAAGCCCTTGGCCATCACTGGTGTCATCTCTGGCAATTTATACAGATATTAGAGAAGAACTTTATTATTTATGAAGTTCCCCATGCTTTACTGTATCCCTATGGGCTCCACGAAGAGTTAAACTCCTCTGCTGGAAAGATGTGTATCTAAACTTGTGTGGGAGTCTAATATATTCACAGCCTCAGACAAGTTACGTGTGGCATCTCACAAAACCCCACATTCTTCAAGAGCCGCACTCACAGCAAACAAGTTTACCTTCAGCACAACCAGCTGAACCACGGTTTATTAGGCGACAATTGTGTAACCCACTGGGACACAATGAAAGGTCTCCACATCATCCAAGTAGGCCCAATTGCACAGGCAGGGAAAGCCAGTGAGCTCAGGAGGGTGGTCTCACAGGTGACAGTGAACATATCTGCTCTAGGTAGCTCTCAAAAGGTTCTTGTCCCTGATGGCTACTGTGGGACATCGGTCTGGCACCTACTTTTGAGCGGTCTGAGTATCCATTCCTGCTGCTCCCATTCCCTCTCCAGTGAGAGTGATGCCTTAGATTTTAACTTTTATGTTTTTCAAATCCTGTTCTGCTTAGTATGTGAGTCTGAAACTTTATATAGCCTGTTAGCTACTGTTCCCTCATTCTGGTTAGACATAACAAACCCTCTCTGGGCTTGTGCTCAAGGACACCTTGTTGTCCCAGGCCCCAAAATATGTAAACTAAAGCCTCTGACAGGAGGAGAAAACTTGGGGTAATTATATCCCTACCTGAAATTATAATTGAAAAATTAACCCTGATATGCAAATGGACCAAACTTCTAAAAGTGTGAAGAACCCATGACCCAGCGTCCATCTTGGGTGGAGCCCCTTGGAGGCTTTTGACTGCCCAGGGTGTGCCTTTGAAGGCCCTTCAAATAAATACCTGCTTTTAGTCTCTTAATCTTGTCTAGCCTCTCTTTTTGGGTAGCCACTTCAAGGCATCAAGAGGACTACCTGCAGCAACTCCTGACCTCTGCTGTCCACTACCCCAAGGACCCAGGCAGAGCAGCACTGACTGCTCTGGGATGCAGAGGGTCCACACCCAGACTGGAGATGCAGCACTCCAAGGAGCACAGCGTCGAGGCACAGCACAGCACACACTTACCATTCTGAGTGCAGAAGCAGTGCACGTGAGGATGGCTTCCTGCAGGAAGACAGGAAGAGTTACCTAAAGGTTAAGTGACTTATTTCAGAACTTGATGCATTTGCAGGAGACATTTAATGCTAGGAAACAGCTCCTATTTCCTCCTTAATAGGAACAAAAATTACAGTCTCTATCACCAACCTGAAAAGATGCTGGAAAATCTAACCCTGGAGCAGGGTTCCTTTTTCTCGGCTATGAATATATTTTTTTTCCACACTTCATTTAAGATGGATGGTTGTAAAAGGAAAGGCAATAGAGAAGCTCTGGTGCTTCAGCACCCTTAAGAACAGGAAGATCTTTGCAAATTTCTTTATTCAGCTCAATTAATATGGAAGTGCACAGGGCCAGCAATTTAGGTGTGGGTTTATGTACGGCTAGATACATGCAGATATCCTCACAGTACACTTGCATGTAGATATATATTTATCTATGTGTGTGTATATATATATGTATATAAAAAATCTTCAAGACAGATAAAATGCACACAGCTGTTAGCAGCTGAAACGGGCCTTAATTACACTCAGGTTGTCATGGTAACATCTGACAAGCTTTGCCTTCCTGGATGGGAGCGTTTGCCCTCTTGGAGTTTCAACGTACCAAGAGAGAGGTTCTAAGGAAAATTAGAATAAATCACACAACTTTCCCTGGCCTTTGTGTCTTCCTGCCAAGGCAAGAGGACTAGGAAAGAGTATTGCTCCACAGGCTTGACACATCAGAACGAGGCAAAAAGCAAAACGGTACAGGAATTCAAAGGATAATGGCACTTAAAATACTTTGTTTTGCTGAGAACCAGCATCCAGCTAAGATTTCAAAGCATTATCATCATTAGTTTTTAACATTTGTAGGGCCTCATTAATGTCAATAAGTCTGGTACATGAAATCGTCGGTGTAGCATCTGAGCTTTTATTTCTTTTTTTCAGGTAAGATGACTAATGGAGCAGGATGTTACCCATTTCACCCATCATCTTCTATCAAACCAGTGACAGTCAGGAAGGGAACTTAGGGCAGTTCTAACTATGAGTCTAAACTCTACTTAGGGGCAGCTGGTTTAATATATATTCATTGATGTCTCATTATCTCAGCTTTTGCCTTTCTCTTTGTGGGAATCAAATAATTCTTTATTTTCCCTTGAAATGCCTTACAAAAGTAATTATTCCTGTGGATAGGGTGTTCGCCCAGCTTCCCTCTCTTCATCCTTTCCATGCCTTGAAAACTAAAAACCCAAGGCAAACAGGAGAAGGCATACTAAAATTGCCACACATCAAGGCTACTTTAAGCCGTCTGGCCCACGTGCACGTTTTCCTGAATAGCTGGTAAAATAGCAGTCCTGTGGTGCACAACCTCAGCAGAAAGCATCCATCTGGTGAGAGTGGTTCCAGCAAGTTCAGGAATCACAGAGTGGGATTCAGTGATCTGAACTCCGAGTTCGAGTTATTCAACCTAGACTTCTTTTATGGGCGATGAAGACCAACAGGCAAAGGTCAATGTGTCTCTGAAGGTTCCTGTCCCTTTCCTGGCTATAAAACGGGTCTAAGACGGCCCAATCATGCATGGACAGTTGACTTTCAAATGCTGTAGACTGGGCAAGACGAATCTCCTCTATCAGCTCTGCAAAAGCCAGGACACAACAAGTGGCAGCTCTGCTTAAATCACGCAGATGTGGCTCAACAGCTCTTGCACAAAGGGGTGTTGGCAATGCAGAATTCATGTGTTTGTACAGCAGGCCTCCAAACACTGCTGTAATACATCTAAGAAAGAAGAACTGAAAATCCTAATGAAAGCAAATTTGCATACAAATGAAAGTTATTTTTGCACGCACTATTCCCCCACCTCCAGTTTCATTCTTTTCTCAGAACCTCAAGGATACATAAGACACGAGGAATTACTCCTGGACAGAAACCTTGTTTCCATTTCCCACAAAGAGAAGAAACAGCAGAATTTCTCACAAAATGTGCTTGGCTATTTCTATGCACTGGTGCGTTTAAGGAAAAAGAAGAGGGGGACAAAAAGACTTATCTTTTTTTTTTTAACTTAAAAAGGTGGAAGAATAGCATTTCAAAGTGGAAAGTCAAAATGCTTCCGTTCGGAAAACTGAAGCAGAAATGAGAAAAGGGATAAACACTCTGGGCCTCCCCTAAAATTTCAGAGGGTACAATGCTCTGAAAGGTTTTATTGCAAAATGGAATTTTTACACTAAAACCTATCTTTAGAGCCAAAAAATATTTTAATAAAAAAAAATTATTATCCTTTTTTACTGAGCACTGAATGTGTGTTATTTTGTCTCTGAAGGATTCTCACATATTAACTTAAAGCTTTTTGCATCATCCTTTCCTAGGAACCTATGTTTCTAACTTTCACTCCTCTCTCTCTCCTCCTCCCCCACTTTAATTTTATTATTATTTTTTTCTTTCATTTCATAAGCTCTTAGCTTTTTAATATGAGAGCCTTTTATTTCTATAAAACTGCAGCTGCTTTCATTTAGTTTTATGGATTTAATGTATTTAGAGGTTCCAAGAGAAGCTTGGAGCTGGCGGTATTATCCAGACATTTGCTGCTTAGTGCCTTTTCTAATGACAAGACTTATCTGATTCAGAACATTTCATATCTGTAGAAAAATTAATTCTCTCTCCCTTTGTCTTTAGGCCTCAAGATTTAATTTGTTCAGGGGATTCTTTCAAGCACTTTTTTTTTTTTCCCTTTGCAGATACCCTGATGACTTACTTCCAATGCTGAAGTTGTTCTTCCTGCTGGCATTTTAGTCTGAACCATTTACAACTTGGTGCTTGTGTGCCTTCCCCTCACCGCAGGATTTGAGCTGCTCTCAGTGTTTAATGTGTTTTGTCCTCCTGCTCTGTGAGGTGGAGGTTGCCACTCTCACCATTTTACGTACGTGGAAATGAAGCAAAGAGAGAACCAGAGCTTTTATCTGCAATGGATCCATATTGATTTCAATATGAGTCACCTATTCCAAATGCTCTTTTGAGTGTAACCCAAAGTGGTTTATTCTAGGCTGAACAGGAAATTTCCTGAGGAGTGGAAGTGAATTTGGGCATGATATTAAGGTCACCATCCTTTCTACGGGTACCCCACACCGATCTGTGGTATGATGTCCCTGGAAACATTGTTTATGTCAAGCCAAAGAAACATATCCATCGGAGAAAATCAGTCAACGAATGGTTGAAACTTTCTTAGACATCAACTTTCATGCTGAGAAACACAGTACAGCAAATTGTGTCATTTAAGACAGCTCCAGAGTCAAAACTAAGTGAGCTACAGCTGCCCTATGCTGGTTGCAGGTGAACAGCATGTGAGGCAGCCTATCAGCATTCAAAAAACCCCATGTTCTTTTTGTGGCTTGGATCATTAGACAAGTATATTCGTTTAAGACTACTTTGTCCTCTCATCAGAGTAACCCAAGGACAGCAGCAGGATGCTAAGGCATGGACCAAGACTTTACAATTACTGAAACACCAATTTAGTTATCACTTGCTATTACTCTGTCACCTCTGTTGCACAGGAGAAAACTGCACCTGTTCAGAAGCACAGTTATTATCCATATCTATTTTCTCTATTTCATCTCTCTGCTTTTCATCCTCTGCAATAACTCCTGAGGACCTTTAGAAGGCCTCATACTAGCCTTCTTCTTCACCCCATCTATTAACCTGATCAGCAATGAAAAAGTTCATTGCAATATTCATCCATCATTTTTAGGCTTTATGGTTAATATCCTTTAATGCATTTATGGGGAATTTACACCTTACAGAAGCACCATTTCTAAGCACTTAGGAGAGTTCACTGTCTTTCTTAGAGTTAAACTCTTCCTGCATTTTTCTTGCAATATTAAGGACTAGACCACTGATCCCTTATGTACCATTTTCACATATTTATTTTGCCCACCCTGTTAAAACAAACAAACAAACAAAACAAAAACACCCTACACATATTTAAACATTATTGGTTTTGAAATCTAAGACTGAAAATGTGTACATTAAAAATTGACAGTGGTAATTAGATCTGAATTAAAATTTCTAAAGTTGTGAAATGATTGCAAGAACAATGTTGAAGAAATAAGAAACAAACCTTAGGATCAGATTACTAACTTTCTCCAAAATCATCAAAACTTTTATGTGTGTCTTTCAAGTCCTTTTCTTAAAAACAGAAACCATACAGAGATATGAATTTGAGTTGACTAGGAATGAGACGGGGTCTAGGGATCAGAACACAGAAAACAACAGCAACAGTAAAATAAAAATCAGTGCCTTCCCCATCCCCATTAAGACTTCTGGAAAGTCAAAATTTAAAATATTGAGAACACAAGACCGACTGAGGAGGAAATACATTCTCATGTTTTTGCTTCCATTTGTTCAAAGATCTGGGGGAAAACAACTAAACTCCCTATATGTCTGAAACCTGTCATCCCTATTCCTTTAAAAGCTCATGTTTATGAGGTATTTCAATAAAATGAAGAGGAAAAGATTTGCTGCTTTGTTAAAGAACAAAGCCACAAAAAATACCTTCATGTTTACATACCATAAGGCAGCTAAAGGGCACCCCTCAAACCCTACTAAATGCATTCCCATGAACCTACTTTCAAGACTTTTGATGGGAAAACTCATAAAAAGCTTGTGTTTTATCAATTTATGGGGCAGGCTAGTTGCAACTGCATGTGGAACCATCCCTGAAACAGGGGAAAAGACAGGGGGTGGGTATAAGACTAGCTCTGTATTTCCCATCTGAGTCCCACAAGACTATTAAATATTAAATATGTGTGTTAGATGCCTCACTGACCGCTGAAGAAAGATTGTGCTAGGCACTGCACAGGGGCAGACAGCATCTTGAAGAGCTTACAACCCAAAAAGGTGAGACAGCAAATGGAGGTGACAGCGAAAGGAGGTGACAGCAAGCTGTTTTTCAAGGATTGCTGCAAAAAAGATCAAGCAAAAGACGAAGTGGAAGCAAAACCCACGTTTTCAGCCCAAAGCTGAGTAAGGTGTACAGAGAGATGGTGCCCCTCTAGTTGCTACCTCTACATACAGGCACCTTCCCTGCACTCACAAGTTTGAGGAGAACTTGTGGAGGGAAGTGCTTCTCCAAGGATTCTGGAGAGATGGGCCGCAGAGGAGAGCTAAGGATGTCCTCCCTGGGAACCCACACCTCAAACTGAACCATGTTTCTTCAGGCTAGCGCTGCAAAGTTCCCATGCAGGGTTCAGAGCATGGGGAGTTTGTTGTCTCAGCTGGGATGGGGGGGGGTCACAGCAGTGGGTGTTTGAACACATCACAGACCTCCGGCTCTTCTAGAAACTCATTCTCCCTGGTTTAACTCTCCAGCAGAGCCACAGACAGAGCTGAACTCCATATACTCCATTTCATATCCCTTCCCTTATAAACCTTTATTAAGGCTTTATGTTACACAACTATCACCGATACAAAACTATTGCATTTAGGCTTCCAGGAGACCGAGTGCATTAAAACTCCTTGCGTGGAATGGCAGGAACCAATTCCTCATTTTTACTGGCTGGGAACTGAACCTTAATAGGCCACAGAGCACAAAACTCATAAACCATTGGAGTAAGGGGAGGAGGAGAGAGGGGGAATAAGGAGGGAGGAGGGGGAGAAGTTTGTTGCTGATGTTATGAAATTATAACAGAACAAAACAAAAGATGTGAAGCAGGGCACAGCAAGGAATTCTCCCCACCCATGGCAGAGTTCACCTTGCCACCAATGCCCAGCAGCTGGAGGGGAAACAAATAAAGCAGGACCATGCTCTTAACAAAAGAAAGTGTTGTTCCTTGGCACTGGAATAGCAGCAACCTTCATCTCCGGCTCTGGTGCTCGGCAGGAGAGGTTGGGGATTGCTGGCTCAGGCAGGAGTTGCCTTTGCCTAGCAACCAGCACAAAGTCCGTCTGTCAGCCTGGTCTACAGTCGCTTCATCCTGCCTTCCCCCTGCTCCAAGCACAGAGCAGGGTCTCCAAGCTCATTTGTCAGACTTCAGCTCCATCCAGCTCTAAGCCCATCTAAAGACAGTGTTCTCCTGTACCAGTTTCAGGTAGCGAGATGGTTTGGACCTTCATGTATTTCATCCCATTCCCCTTCATGTTATTCTGCTGTTGCAGTCCCTCATTGGGAAGTTCTCAGAGGAAGGACCACTTGCTCTGAGGAGATAGCTAACCCAAAATATTCACCTAGGGAGAAGGATTAGGCAGTTCAGCAGCCACACATCTCTGCCTGGCTGTGATGTTAAAATACCTGTTTCTGCTGTTGGGAACATTCTGGGTGCAAGGATGCTTTTAAAGCAGGATGTGGCAAAAAGCAGAAAAATCCACCAAAAACCAGAACACCAAACCCAACCAAAACCCCCCAACAGCTGGAATTTGATTTCTAAGGGCTGCTTTCCCTAGCATATATCAGGTTCTTTAAATGCAAAAACAATTCTTCAGACTGAAGAGGAAAAGTCAGATCTACAGCTCAGAACATTTCCCAGCTGAATTAAATTCTGCAGCCATTTATTTTGCTGTAGAAAGTTTCTGTCGGGATCCCTCCATGTTGTGTCACTGTGACCTGAACTACCTGAGCCAGGGATGATTCGACTTCCTGGAAGAGTGAAAAGTCATTTCACTCCTGTGCCCAAGAAGAGGAACTTATTAGGAAATTAAACAGTCTGAAATGTGCAAGACAAGCCTGGTAAATGCAATTGTACTCCAGTCAGAGTCAGAAGAAGTGGCTGCCCTCCAAAACTTGGAGAAAGTTAGTCCCTGCATCAGGGTTTCTTCAAGTCAGAACAGAAGATAATCACCCATTCTGGGCACGAGAGGGATATTTACTTGATGTGTTCTGACTTTGGAAATAGAAAATTATGAGATACATGGCAACACTTACCTTCCGGAGCTTAAAGTTATCATAATGTCATTCTTCTAATTACAAATCAGACTCTTAATACCAAGGGCCAAAAGGAGCCTGATTCTGGAGGTAAGAGCAATATCAGCTAAGATTACTTTGGAAGCTGCCTGGTATCAAATCACAGCCCACCACCAAGAATCTTCTCCCCTCACCAATGGGCATCGCTTTTAGTGTAGAAAGTATTTTTAAAACTTATAGGAAATAAGTTTCAGCTACAAAATCTGTGTGAACAGGGGAAGAACACCTGAAATCAAGGAGGGATTTTTTTCCCCTCTCTTTTCTAGAAATATTTTTCATTTGAAAATAAAATATTTTTTTCTTCTAGGAAAGAAAATTGATCAGTACAGGGAGGCTGCTGCACAAGTCAGTACTTGGGATGTACCAGGTCCTGGGAAATTGCAGCCACAACCCAGTCTAAGGACAGTGCTACAAGATGCTGGATTCAGCCATGATAATCCTAGACCAATATTGGCAAGGCTGAGACAGATGGTTGGTTATTCTCACTCTGCCAGGTTGCTAGAGCAGCACCAAAGTTTCTCGTTGAAAAGATTTTCTCTAAAAAAAGGTGGAAGAGACAATAGTTTTTTTAACATTTTTAATGATATAAAATTCAATTGAAACGAGCTACTTTGTCATCACGGCTTGTTATCGATTGCAAGCTGAACATTCTCAACAAAACTGGGACAAGCAAGAGTAAATCTTACATAAAAAGCACAGTTCTATTGATCACAGCAGCCATCACTGGCCCTCCACTGAAGCAACAATCAGCTACTTTAATAAAAATGTAATTCTGCAATAGAGAGGAACCCATCTGCCTTCCAATCCACTCTGCATCATACTCTTCCAAACGTTCTTGAGAGAGAAAGCAGACCAGTTCATCCCCCTGATAAAACACTATTACTATGCAGTGACACCATCACACTTGATTTAAGTACATCTGGCATTTTCAGGTGTAATGCCTGAAGCAATAATACTAAAAAACCAGAACAACCCAAGTTACACCCTCAGGGAGTTGCACGTGTGTGAACTAAGTAACTTATAGAGCTCCTATTTCCATAGTATCAATCTCTTTACATTCTGAAATGTATTTATCCTCCTTCTACTCAGGGGAAGGAGAGATCATTGCTGCTCCTTTTGCTTTTCCAATGCTTTCTCAGATCTTCATTTCCTATGGCATGGGATTTGGGGACCTGAATCTTGGTGTGGGCTTGAGGCTCGGCCACGGTCATGCAGGAAGATGGTGCTGTGTCAGAAATCTGGCTTTGACACCTCTGACATAGGTCAGACCCCAGGCTCTGCTGGAAGCCATTTGGTCAAACTGACTGTGATAATCCCAGCAGGCGTCCCTGAGGATGTACTGGGACTTCTATGTCCATTTTTACCATGAGGAAATCACATCCAGCCCTGGAGAGACTGTTGTACATGTTTCCCTTACCACCAGCCACAGTGCCACATCAACATACACTTTTAGGCTAAGCAACAGGAAAAGGAGGCCCAGAGCCCCCTGTTCTTTTACTGAGCCCCATGAGAAGTCCCTCCCCTCTGTCACAAACTGGATCCTCGCACAATAAAGGACACTCAGCTCCTGTGTGGCCGTGTGATTCTGGGGACTACAGGGCCTCTGCTCAGCAAGCTGAGGAGTTAATAGAAGCAAAACAAATCCCCCTTATTTGCCTCAGGGTTAAGGGTCAGTGTAAGTAAATCATTAATTAACAGGCTGGCACCTCAGTGCTATTGACAGGGTTTTGTGTACACAGTGGGACTGTGGCACCCCCTGCAATTAAGCAGGCAGTGAACTTTCCTCCTCCTGCTGCCTCCCACTCAGCTTGAGCAGGCTCTCTCTCCCCTGTCCTCGACAGAGGCTTCTCTTTATTCTTCCTCTTAGCACAGGTTACCAGCTGCCCCCATGCTTACGTTTTTCTCCTGCCCAGCCCAGCTGCCTTCAGAAACCAAATCCCCTTATTTTGTGGCTTTCCAACTTCATGCAACACCCGCTCCTTTAAAAAAACTCACTGGCTATGCATCCATCCACTTAGGCATTTGTTTTGGCCCCCCTGCTCAGGTAAAATGCACCTACAGGCTCAAAATGGTCACATGTATGTGGTGATAACTCTTCAGCCTTAAGACACTACAGTGTCTCAGAGAGAAAAAAAATGTTCTTCACCTCTTGGCCTCTAGATTCAAATAAAAATTCGGGATCCTAATGCCTTACTAATGGCACCTGGGTTTCTTCTTTTTTTTTTTTTTTTTTCTTTCTAATCTAAACAGGTCTGTTGACAGCCTGATTTCTGTACCAGATGGGAAATTGCCATATAAAGAGCAGTCGTTTCAGAGACTCCACAGTCACAGATCCGCTTAACGATCAGGCCTACAGTGTCAGAGGAGCTCCTAAGAAATTTGTTATACCATTTTCTTTGCAGAGGAGTCTGCTTTCTTTTGGTTGCTTTGGGTTTCAGAAAGGTCTTGGCCTTCAGTCTGAAGGTCTGAGGTTGATAAAAAAGACCAGCTGCCTCAGAGCTACATAATGCTGAGATCAACGCTGGCTTTGGAGCTTAGCTTAGAGTCCCAGGGAACTTCAGCTGGAAACCCAAGATCAAGGTTCATCATTCTCAAACCCAAAATTAAACATACCATCAGTGTGACGTGATGGGACAACCTGCAGTTGTCCAGTTCCCAAACTACAAATCAGAGACTGCCCTGGCAGAAACTTAATGTATATTTATGAGGCTCACAATCAAAACCAGTTACAGATGCTCTGATCTACTCAAACTTTTGAAGCAGAAGCATCTGAACAGCCAACTTTCTCCACTCCTGAAACATTGTATTAGTTCAATGTTGGCTTAAGATCTTTGGCATAATGTTTCACTTCAGATAGAAATGACATGAAAAACATGATTGTAACGTAGTAGGAGCTCAGACTATCCCCCTCCCCAAACACCTACAAATTGCCATCATATTAATCTGATTCCCACTGTGGCTTGCCTCCCCAACCTTTTTTTTTGTTTGTTTGTTTAATTTATGAAATTTTGTAAGTGCCCTGTCATTGCTTCATTATACCATTGAGAAACTACCTTGGGAGCACAGTGCAGTAAAGATCCTGTGGTACAAAGCTGGTTAGCTTTCCACAGCACTTTCTAGAGGCAGAACAAAAAGCAGAGTCCACTCTTCTCTCTTTCACTTGCAGGCACTGGAAGAGCTGATGAAAACTGGAAGGGTGAAAAATGGGGCTGAATATTTCCAGAAATTGTGCAAGGGCTTTGCTCAAATTTTGAGGCACCTTTAGCTATGATAGATTAGCATGTCCTCAAGAATTTAGATAACTTAGTAAGTTTGTGTTATTTCAAAGCTTGAACACCAGGATATTACTAAGTTTAAAGGTGCTTCCAACGCAGTAGAGACAACTGGAATTTCAAGTATGCTGATGGAACTAGCCTGTACCAACATAGGGCTTCCTGCCTTGGCCTTGTAACCTAAGTTCCTTCTCCCTTGCACTTGAACGTAGTTATGAAAAATGCTAATATTACTTGTACACTCTATCTACATGAAAAGAGTATATATACACTGGCAAAATTTGTCTGTGCAGTGTACTTCTGCATCCTAGTATTTCTGGACACCAGGACAAAGGAATCAGCACTTTCCTCCTCTTTCTGAGTGCTCCACAAGTATATGCTGCTTTTGTCTTTCAGCATCCAGATCACAGCCCTTGCACTAGTTACATGCAAATGCCACCCTGTACGGTTCCCAAATCAAATGGATGTTAAAAGCAGAAAGCTGCTAGCAGCCAAATTAACAGCACATAATTAGTCTCATGCATAAACCACTTTAAAAAGTACAGGGCACTTGGTGTCAAGATTAGACAATTAACTTTGTCAGAGCACAGGAGAATGCGCTGAAACGCTTACATTTGCACCGATGTATAAAGCCTGCAATTCTCACTGGGACTCATGTGAGGAAATACTCTAGGTCAAAGCCTTGACAGCCTTATTTAGATTTTGCTCACTTAGTGTGGGCTCTGCTCAAGTAAAGACCACATATAATCCAAGGAAAGCCTTCAGTTTGGCTCTGTGTTTTGACAGCCTATAAAAGACCGGCTGGAGCATAAGCAGGATCAGCAAAAGCAAGACCTTCCTCGTACACAACTCTGTCTGAAACCAGTGCTGTTTTACATGCTAGCCAAAACATGACTGTTCACTGCAGCACATTCTGCAGTGCCCTAGACAGGCAAGATTTAAAAACATCCAAAATCGAGAAAGGGCTTCAGCCAATTCCCTTTGTGGTGAGATGTGGCATCAATGTAGTGATCCATCAGCAATTCATGTCTATGACCAAATGTGCTCTTTCCCTGGGGAGTGGCAGGCCCAGGGAGATTAGCACCTGTCTCTCTTCTGTTTATCACTGGCAGGTGCTTAACTGAAGCAAGATATTGGCTCTGCTATAGTGAACAAAGCTCCCAGAAGATAAGATGGATGTGCTGGGCCCCTAAGCTAATGCCTGGTCAGGAAAGAGAGCAAATGAGTCTGTTTATCAAAGGTGGCTTTGTGAGCTGATAGGAGGAACATGGTAATTCATTAATATGGGAAGTATTCAGAGTCGATGAACAGTTACTAGGAGAAAGCCTTCTGCAGCACAAACAAAAGAAATCTACTAGTCCTTCAAAACCTGGGGACCTTGGTGACTGTACAACATAAGGAGCAGGCTGGCACAAGCTGGCTCTATTCAAGGTAATCCCTGGGCTGAAAGATTAGGGGATGCCAGGGCAGAGCCCTCTCTGGTCTGGTGGCAGTCTGGCCACATTCATGCTGCACCTCTGCTGACAATCCTCCCCAGATGGCACTGTCTGTAGCTTAACTCCATCAGCTAGATACAGCAAACAGTAAATCAGCATTTGCAAGTAGGACACCCAGGTTTCACATGGCCATATAAAAGCAAGAAGAGGTTATGGCCATGAGCATAAGAAATGAAAGAGGAAAAAATATTCCCCTCTTTTCAATTTTGCTGAAATATTATCTACACATCTGTAGGAGCATGTTTCTACTCTTCAAATCACTGAGCATATGGACAAAGAACAACACAAAGGTTGCTCTTGTTCAACCTGAAGCAGAAGTTTAAAACTGTGGTGCTGCTTCCTGCACCACTGAAGTCTCCAAATCTTCAGGATTCAAAGACTTTGCAAAAACATTAACTCACAAACACTGAAATGATATGAGAATGGAAATGTCTGTCAAAAGGCCTCACCCAAAACCCTGATGTCTAATATCTTTGCAGAAAATGTATAATCCTTCAACGTAGTAAAAGAAGTAGGTGTCATTTGTTCTTCCCAGTTAAGGAAAAAATAGTTCCTTGTGAATTTGTTTAATGTAAA
The DNA here is from genome assembly GCA_013398115.1 of Falcunculus frontatus. Classification (NCBI taxonomy): domain Eukaryota; kingdom Metazoa; phylum Chordata; class Aves; order Passeriformes; genus Falcunculus; species Falcunculus frontatus. The sequence goes on from VZRV01002087.1 coordinate 1,008,271, forward strand.
TAAGCCCTCTATTTGTCTTTAATAAATTCATACATTATTAGAAAATCCTTTATACAAGAAGACCCACTGAGCTATATCATCTCATTTTAAAAGATTTCCTGTTGGTGGAAAACAAAGCAGCCACCTGCAAGGGCCTAGTGCTCAAAAGGATTTAAATAAACACACACAGATAATTAGATCAGTTAACCTTGCAAATTAAAACAAGCACATTGCATTATCTCCAGTTTATCCTAAAAGAAAATATGAAGTTACCTCAGATAAATAGTTTAATAAAGACAGTGAAGAGCTTATAACAAGCTGCATAATGCTAAATCTTCTAAGCATGTGGGTTAATAGGATGAAAACCTACTTTCTGACTAGCTTCACTTTGGAGATCTGGCTACTGATTTGTCTGGGACCAGGGGATTAATTCACCAACCATGCTGTCAGAGCAGTTTCACCTAACATCACTCGGGCAGCCTTAGCCTTTGAGTCACTTTCCATCAAGGGAAAAGAAAAGATGGGATGACTGGCCACACTCAACTACTGTTCTGCAATGGCTGTAAGAAGAAAACCAAATATTTTACCTTCATTAGGCTGAAGTTAGGAAGGACGAACTATAACCACGATCACAAAGTACCACTACGGTTGGCCAGAAAAAACATTACTCCATTTAATGCTCACTTCAGGGCTATAGAGCTTATTTCTCTCCTGTGAAGAGAGAACTTATATTTTAAGAGGAGAAATATCACTGCATACCATCCAGTGATTAGATGCAATTTTAGAAGGGGATTTTTTACCAGTTTCAGAGCAGGTTTGCTTACTGGTTTGTAACCCTCATATGTCATCAAAACAGGATAATGAGAACTTGTTGGTCAAACTACTCTTCTGAATCTGAGACATCATCCCAGTAAGAAATATACTGAAAGCAATATTGTTCCAGAAAACATTTCAGTGCTTTCCAGGAGAATAACTTTTGTCTGCTAATTGTTCCATCATCTCTGCTCATTAAATTTGGCAGTGTCTTGTGTTTTAAACAAGCAAGGATGCAGTTTATATTTTAAGAGTGAACTTGACTGCACTTCAGATCCTGCACACAGGTAGCTCCCCGTCACAGGCCAGCTGCTCCTCACAGCTGGGAGAGGATAGGTGTTGGTTGGTCCTGCAGCCAGGAGCTGTTGTTACTCTGGCAGTTCTGTCACTGCTGTGGATGGCACCCATTTTCACGACCAAAACTGCTAACTTCTCACAAATGTTTGGTGAAAGCCTGCTCTCAATTACAGTTTTAAGGCTTTTCTGGTTTTGTCTTTCTTTTGTACACACACACACATATATACATATGTATAAAGTGTTCCAGTGAATGCCATTCAGGCATCAGGGACAAACAGGTCTGTTGGCTACAACAGTGCCAATTTTTTTGCCTCAGTATTGACACCAAATCAGGACTGTCAAAGATTCAGAAACAAGACCCTACGCGAGGCTAGTTCAGAGATCTAGAGAGATATAAGGTGGTGCCCCAAACAAAATAAATTAAGAAGTTTAGAGTGAGCACTAGCTGCTGTATCACCTAATATGATGTGCTGTGTCATGTGGGTCACAGAGGTGTTTTAAAGATATTGCAAGCCCTAGCAGAAATTGGTACCTACACAAGTAGACTTTACAGAAGTAAACTGAGAACTGAATGGATATAGGGCTAAACTGATTTTTTTTTTGTTCAGGGTGCATTTAGGTTGCACACCAAGCATAAGCCAGACTCTCAGTTTTTTCTTCAGTCTCATTTCTGTACACATAATGAAATTTCTTACTCAAGGCTTGATTACCCACTGCCCTTGGTTACCAAATTGTTCTGGTTAGCCTAGAAAACAAGCCCAAATTTGCATCTGCTACTCCGCAGATAAATCCCCTGGGCTAGCACAGGAGAAGGTCATAGCATTGGGAGTGCATCCCTTAATGCCACGGGCTGTACTGTGCTGCCCTGTAAATAAACCCTGTAAGTAAACCCAAGGTTTGGTTAGCAAGGCTATCCCTTTTGCACTTTGCACTTTAACTTGAACATTAAGAAGAAGAATTGAGAACAAAGCAAAAACCAAGAAAACATCAAAATAAAAAAAAGAAGAAAACCAAAACTAAACCAAAACAAAAAAACAAAAACCCCAAAAAACCAAACCAAACCAAACAAAAAAGACAGAAAATAATCTGGCTGCTTCAATGCTACGGAACAGCTCTTCCCTCATCTATTTTACACCCCCGGCTTTCTGCTGCAGATCCAACATACTCGAGTTTCATTTCAGAAAGTGAAGCTGCTAAGCAGCTACCAAATGACCTTTGGCTCTCAGATGAGTATTTATGGCAGGCAACACATACATCAACAACAACAAAAAGTTTCCCCAGTAACGAAAATGTTTCTGCCAGCAGTGAATCTTTTACAAGCTTGCAAGATGTATCGAGAGTCTAATAATCAGATTAAAATCACATCAAACTATGTTGGGAAGTCAAGGTGAAGGCCTTTGGATTGTTCTCATGAATAGACCTATCCAGACCTACCAGGTGATGATAAATTCAGGTTTTTGCTTGGTTGGTGTTTTTCAAATTTATTTTAAGGGCTTACAGTTTTTAAAAGCCAAGAGGTGGGAAAACATTTGGTGTTTTAGCAGTTCTTGCCAGCATCTGACAATAGTGAAATGGTTAAGGAAAAAAGATTTCTCCTGTGCAGGGGGAGCAGGTGACTGGGCAATAAATAAGTGATCTTTCTATGACACTTTGCAAAAGATTTCAAGAGCTTTGTCTTCCTTTTACGGGTGAAAGCCCAAGTCTCAGAGAGGTGATTTGCCCAATATAATCTCTATTTCTAATAGTTAACCTGGGAACAAATTTGAAACCTCAAGTCCCAGCCTGTGGTTGGCATTTCCTCCCAGGATCACTGGGAACCGAATTAGAGAATGGGTTTTCTGTTTCTGTTTACTTCAGAACGAGAATGGTCGGCTTTATGTTGCCAAGCACAAGAAGAAATGCTGAAGTCCCAGTGCTTTATTTCCATCTCCCATGGAGTGCTTTCCTGAAAGTCTGGCTTGAGTCTTTCCTTTCCAGATATACAGCATCCTACATATAGGTGCTGGAAATAAGTACTATGTCCATGTTGCTCCCTGCTTTTCCCTCCCCACAGAAGGCCACCTGGGACTTACAGACAAGCATTGACAAAAAAAACCATACCATATGTCAAGGTGAGCTATTAGGTGTGGGAACTGGAGTTCAAGGTGTTAATGACTGCTCTGGAGATGTAAAGAATAGTGAAAGCCTGTCCAGGTGTATGTGGTACCTAAGGTGAGCAGCTTCTAGCCAGACTGGTTACAGATGAGTTTATCTGAGCTATAAAGCCCTACCCAGCTCATGAGAGCAGTGCCACAGTCACCTGGGCATCTCTCTGCACTACAGGGAGGCAGAAATCTTGGTTTCAGGCTCAGACTAATCAGGTTTGTACAAATCAGCAATTCAAATAGCTTCAACCACCCAGCTGATTGTGCACAAAGACAGTTTGGGAACATTCAGGTGAGACTGCAAACGGGTGATAATCTCCTCCACCCTGTCCACTTCGCTTTCCTAGAGGAAAACTGCCTACACCATGTAGGATTGTGCATCAGGTCTCTCTACGTTATAAGTAGGTTGATGAACCATGGGAAAAAGACTGTAAGAATACCCTTAGGAAAATGTAGGATGGCCTTGGATGTCTATAAGGATGCCTACAGCTAACCTAAAATACCAAATCCCAGGGAGAGAGTTTTTGAGGCAGGGAAGGGTTAATATCTGGATAAAGAGGCTGAGATCAGTGAGCTCACACAAAAACACTGCAATACCAGAATACTGCTCCCACTTTAGCTTAATCTGAAAGTCAAATCACATGACTGCATTTTCCAGTTTAACTTGCACGTCTGCCACTACCAAGCCAGCCTCTGAGAATTGTATTCACCTACCCACTGCATAACTCCCACCAGCTTCCCAGTATAAGAAAAACAACATCCTTGGAAATAAAAGAGCTCTACCACCAGCTTACTAAGCCCTGTTCCACCTCCTCCCACACATACTGGGAATGGACATAATGGATAGCTCACATGAAAAGAGGGGTTTATCGTGTCCTTGACTTAGCTCTACTTTCTGGGAATCCGGATGAAGATTTTTCACTGGTTCCAACTGAGAGCAGAACAAAACAGATACTGAACACATATATAAGAAAAATCTACCCACATACTGACAGAAAATCCAATCGACTTCATCCCTTCCCCCAGTACTAACTTGGGTTCTCTGCACTGAAATGAGTCATTTGTAATTGACTAATTCGCAGAGAGAGATCAAAACCACCAACAGACAAAGCCCGAAGAGCCTCCTCACTGTCTTCCCTTTGGAACAGTAAAACTCTGCTTTAATTCCAGCTTCAGAAAGCCTTTAGTTTTTCCACACAACTGCTTAAAACTGCGGACTCCCAAGATGACATCAAATAAACACCAGTGGGGCTTCACCACACGGAGAGGCAACCTCTCGCAGACACGTGAGCCGGGGTTGCGGAGGCACCGGTGAGTCAGCAGCGAGCAGGAATGTGACGTGCACACACAGGCCATATGCTACTGGATGTCTCATCCTTCTGTAGTAGATCCCACAGGCTCCAACGTGTTCCTGCTGCTCCCCGCCTACCCCAGAGGGAAGTGGTCCCTCAGATCACCGTGTTGGTACCCAAGGTGGGCAAGGAGATGGTAGCCCTGGATCACCTGAATGCCCAAAGAGCCAAGCGTTACGGAATAGTTCACCCAGCCCAGCACCCTGAGCTTCAGCAAGGAAATTGGCAACTGGTAAGAGAGATGCCTCAGCAGCCTCAGTTGTACAGGGCAGGTTTAGACTTGGAAGGATTTGCCTGTGGTAATGAATAAGGGTGTAGAGAAAAGTTGCTGTAGCCCTTTGAGGACTGTGCTGAGCTGGTCCACACAGTCTGGGTCATAATCTAGAGAGCTTAATAGAACAGCTCTCTTCCTGTTAGTGTCTTCCCCTTCCTCACTGAGAGCTGTTTCAGCCCCTCTTGATGTTTTCCAGCTTAGCAATGGTCCTCCTTTTCTTTTAAATCACTTTATGATCATTTTTTTGGCTATTTTTCATAAATTTAAATCTTAATGAGAATTACATCAGTATTTTCATTTAAATGAAGCTGTTTTCATTACATGAAATTGCTTCAGTGTGCTTTTGAAGGAGGTTTCTATAATGCTCATTTTCATAGAGAATCTGTAGAACTATGAATGCATTCCTTTCAAAAAAAGTAAAATTTTAATTCCATTTAACCGTATCGTATTTCACATAAAACTGTTTTCCTAGGTTTCCTCTGAATTTATTTCTTTGAGCATAGGCAAGGAGACGAAACTATGATCCAGAGGTGGAGAGTCACACTTGGAATTGATTTGAAATTTTTTTAGATTTTCAATGAACTTGTTGGACTCCACATCAAAACTCTCTTCAACTCCCATGTATTACTCACATTTCCTCATATTAAAGTGCATGTCTACACACTATGATTTGTTTTGTATAACCATTTCATGCCTTTTAGAGGTTTGAACTTTCACTCCAATTTGCGAATTCATAATTATTTTGCTGATTTTTTTTTTATTCGGTGATGCTGCACACGCATCTGAGTTACCACATCAGCTATCTGTAATGACCCACAGGGATATTTCTTGAGAAAGAAACTTGGACATGACTTTACTTTGTGAGGAAAGAATTTTAAGGAATTAACGGTGGGAGAGTAAGTCACACTGCATCTCACTTGAGTATGTGGAGATTAGAGGACTTTCTCTCCTGCTCGTCTCATCCAAACCAATAAAAAAAGGAACTCTTCGGAGGGGAAACCAGCACCTCTTCTCTTCAGACAAGACAGAAAACGCGCTCTATGTAGCAAGGAAATTAACAGCTATTTACCCTGCATTCACTCCAGAAGAGAGGCCATTGAGGCAAGTCAGCGAGTGTGTGATCCCCTAACGGGGAATCACAGCCTGATGTGGGTTCGTGTTCTTGCTTCCCGACAAACAGTTTTTCAGAGCATATCATCTACATTTTTCACATCTTCTGAGGACCTGTGAGCCAGCTACTTGCACCCTAAGAAGAGCGGATGTTCAAAATTAGAGAAGAAATATCAGCTAGGAATGAAACCAAGACTCTCCCGGCAAATAAACAGACCCTGATGAAGTGGGCATCAAGGGAGGATTTCTAATTTTCTTCTTGAAAGCAATATGTTTCATCATGCCACTTATAAGTAAGTGCTTTTTCCCATCTCTGTGATTCAGGATGAACCAGAACAGTTCCAAACCCAGTAACATTATGAGTAAACAGTAACATTCCTGAACTTAATTATTAAAAAGAGCTTTCTACTGATTGATTTTTTAATAATAGAATGTGAATTATGGAGTATGAGGATTATTTGTTCAGAAATATTAATCAGCAATTATTTTCCCTAGCAAAAATATAGATTTTTCTTCCATTAATGTGGAGAGAGGTATTACTTATTGTTTACATTCCTTACTTTTCCATTTTTCTGACTGTATAGAAAGTGGCAAAGAAAATACGTTGTTGGGATTTTTTTCAAAGGTCCAAGCAGAATTGTCTTTTGAAAATAATTTAAAAGGGATTTTTATCAAATGGTCTGAAAAATAAAACACAACAAAAACCTAAGTTGTGCAGCAAAGGGTGTTCTTGGAGTACTGGAAACTAAAGTGAACCTATGCAAATGGGATTTGAAAAATTAGTATTTGCATTCAATTTACAGCATCTACGTCACTTAAATTCTCAGAAAGCTTTTCAGAAGCCCCAAGAGATAGAATACAAAAGATACAAGCTAGTCAGAAAACTGTACATTAATACTTATATTTTCACTTCATCTCCTTTGAAGGTTTTCTTGAAGCTGTACAAAGACAGGACTCATAGGAAATAGTTGCCCATAGTAACTAGTATCCTGTATTGAAAGCCATTTATCCAACTTTCAAAACATATTCTGGACCCACCTGTCACTTCAAACATCAAAGGTTGTATTGAAGGGATGTTTGAACAGTAAGAACCTTATTGGGAAGTGAAGACCACAAAATATTAAAAAATACCATAGGAATGATGTAAGAAACACTCAGGCAAGTGTCTCAGTCCTCTCTCATTCTTGCTTTTTACATTAGATGCATTCATCCTTCGTTAAAGGTCTCCGTCTGCTACTTGATACAACAAATAAAGTATACAGCATGGGAATATTAAATCTCTCTCTAAAGTTTCAAGAAAGCTCTTCTCCCTTTTCTTCCAGGCAAACTGAGTGGGGCTTTTTTTCCTCTCTCCCTCTGTCTGAAGAACTGGGGGGAAGGGCAGGAGAGATTTCCTTGTGAAATCAAAAGCTACCCTTGAATCAAGTCTGATAGGCTGCTGAAAGTTCAGCACAGAAATGTGTTTCTGTCAGTGAAAGACCTTGTTTGTAACCGCAAGGGTTGCATGCAGCACGTTGTTTGATCCTGAGAGGACTTTGATCTATGCTAGCACCTAAAAAATAGCAAAGGATGTCACTAGGCTTTGGAAAAAGAAGGGAACGGAGAGTCAGAAAGGGAGGGAAAGTGCAGGTGTGCGGTGCTGAAGCAGGTGACACTGAATTATTGAGGTATTGGTCAAGTGAAAGTGGATTTGTACAGAGGAGAGCTGGGTGTTGCACTTCTGCAGGAAGCTAGATTTCACTATTGACCCCAAAAAACACTATTCAGGAACAGAAAAGGTCCAGCCAAAGCACATCAGGGCAACTTTGGGCGTTAAATTCAGAGCAAATAATACCTTTATCTGCATGACCTGTCTTCTAAGACTTTTGTGAGGTATGAGTGAAATGAAATCAGTCTCCGCTCCTCCTTGTTTCCTGTTTTCTCACCAGAATTGGAAAAGGTTTGACTGAGGCTCAGTTTTGAAAGTATTCTTGACCATCGCAAACGTGCTGATAAATAAAAAGATGGTTATACAAAGGTGCTCCTGTGCCACCACACCGCTGTGGGTGCTGATCCAGAACTATTAGGGCAAGATGTACGAGGCAATTAAGGCCAAGGGCCATCTCTGGATGTGAACAGGTCAAAGGTGAGTGCGGGTCTGTGATAGCACATGAATTTTTCTGGAGTTGGTGGACAGTGTAGAGATGTAGCAAAAAATCTCATTGCTGAGACAGAGCAGGTAGAATATTTTTTACATACAGGTGTCTGACGTTTGTGCACATGTAAGCAGCATAGGAGACCTTAAGCACAAAACACTGAAAGGAAGTTGCCTAGGACCATCTCTTTCATATGGTGATTCCCTCATCTGTTCCCAGGACCCTATTCATTCACAAAAAAAAAAAAAAAAACAAAACAACCCAACATGCACCTTCTGCTTAAGAATAACAAGAAGAACCTGAAATTCCCCTTGACAAAAGCAAAGAGAATTGCTTTGTCCCTGCGATTCTCACCCACTAAAAGTGGAGAGGAGACATATGATCAAGCAATACAATGGATGCTCCACTTTTCCCTGTGCTCATTGATGCTGGAGCAACTTGGAGGAGTTTTGCTCCCTGCTAGCCATCTCCCCTTTCCATGCCCTTTGGTGAGATGTGGTGGAACATGATAGGCATCTTGTATTATGTCTTGGAGAGAAGCAGAGAGGAGAGAAGTGAGGAATACTTAATACAATGCAGAGGTTCGCTGCAGTGACAATAGTCTCTATTATTCTTGACATGACCCTAATGCAAGCACAGCGCTGTTTGTAGGATGCCTCTTTTTATCGACAACTGTGTCTGACCCAAATTTTATTGCAGATGTCAAATACAGTATGGACAAGTACAGCATGAGTCTAAGGGAAATTCTCCTTCCTTAAAAAAAATATAAAAATAAAGCAATAGTAAGAATGTCACTCCTTCCTTATTTATTTTCAGGTCAATCATGAGAAAGAGAAGAGAAAGAGAAGGGCAACCCCCTTCTGAAAGGCAAGAATCATCCTGAGCCATCAGCTTATATTGGAGGAAAGCTTTTCCCTCCCAACAGTTATCATCCTTTGTCAGCATCACAGGAGTGTCTAGGACACTGTAGTCAAAAGCAGGAGTTGTCACTGCTAAGCGCTGTACACAAACACAGATGCATATGAAAGGAAATATCTTTCTTTAGAGGACTCTAAATGTCTACTAATCAAAGAGGTAACACCGGGGGAAGGTTAATTAGCTCCATTTTGTAGGTAGGATATCAAGGCAAAGGTGGTTTTGTTGACTTCTGTTACATAGGAAAGTATTGAATCTAGAGTTTGGAAATTTTCGTTCAGCCCTCAAAACTTCTCTTTATCTTAGGTATTTTCTCTCTTCACTTTCTCACAGCCTCAGTTTCACACCTCATGGAGAGCAAAGGAGACCATGGACAGCTGAGGAGTTGCCGACGTCTTAATGAAACCTGAGCTCGTGTGCAGCAAACCCTATCTGTGCACCTGGTCCCCTCTCATCACTGCGTGTCAAAAACTTATATATTCATCTTAAAATCAGCTAGGTCTGGTATTGTGCCTCAACGACCCACACCAAAATATTCAACCACTCAAAAATGTCCTTAGCATTTCCAGAAAATTACTTGGCAATTTCTGTAAAAATAGAGGGAGAGGAGGACAAAATAAAGGAAGCACATGTGCAAATATCTTCAAAGAGCCAAGGATCAGATGAGTAGGAAACTTAACTGGAGAGGGCAGAGAAAGGCCAGTGTCTGTTCACTTCTTAGTTTGAATTAGGTAATGCAGGGATTTGTATCAGGGAAGCTACGTATTCCAAGCAAATGTCATGCCTGCCTGTTTGGGTTGATTTCTGCTTTTCTGGCCTTTTCATTTAAGCAAGAATTTTCTATCAGATCCAAAACTCAGTCTCACATAAGTGCATGACCAAATCCACTATGATCCCTCAAATGAAAAGGTCTCGAATTGACATTTTCTAGAGAAAATACTTTCATTAAAAATAAAAATTTGAAAAAAAAAAAAAAAATCCACACAACAAGCAAAGACCCCCCACGCCAAACCCTAAACCAACCAACCAAAAAAAAAAAAAACCCATAGGGCCCTAGCAGGAGTCGTATGCATTATCAAGCACTCTGTCTAGGCAAAGACAAAAATACAAAAGAAGAAAAAGAGAAAGGGAAAAAAGGAGAAACCAGATCATGAGATGACGGAGACTAGTGGACCTCTAAGTCAACACAGCAGTGCTGATTTCCTCTAGAACTGGTATATAAGCACAGCATTTGGGGAGGACATAGACTTCTTAAGGAGAAATCAGGGTTTGGAATTTAATCTGCTTCAGTCAAAGGAGAAATGTTATGAAGCGTTCATTCCGGAAATTTTTCTTTCCTCACAGGTTGAGAGATAATTTTAGAATGGAAAAACATATATGGTAACTCACACTCCAGGTTCAAAGAGTAAATCCAGATTTTAGGAACTGGAAAAATGGATGATTTTAAATTTGCACGATCGATACTATGGTCTCCCTGTTTTAGGATTTCTGCATGTCACTAATATGGCTACTGCTTCAGAAACAAAGACCACTCACGGAAAAACAGTTTTCTTTAAGGGGAACTGGAAAAAAATTGGAGGACAGCTCCTGTAAAGCTGGTAGTGGACACAAAGGAAAGGAATAGGTTTGCAAGCAGTTGGAAGTAGTTGTACATTGATGTGATCTATGACTGGATGGTTATGCAGGCTCAAAATGCTGAATGCTAGTTGTTAACTGTTGCTTTAAGTTTAATTTTATTGAAGTAAATGCCCCATGAGTAGAGTCATTGGAGGAAATGCCCCAACCACTTGGGTTTTAAACAAGTTTTTCTGGGGAGTTGTTTTGTGTGTGTATGTGCCTGTGTCTGCATGTGCACACAGGATATCAGAAAGAGAGTGATAAAAACCTAAACGTATTTCTAGGGAAAAAAAAAAATCTGTGAGGGAGTAAACACTTTCATTTTTAAACTTTTTTTTTGGTAGCAATATTGAATCCACTTGGTACAGCTCTGATTTTATCCGGGTTGATTTAAGTGCTTTAAAAATGAAGTAGGGAAAAAGGATCATTCGCTTCGATTAAAAGGGCATTAGGCTAGATTTCAAAAAGCCACAAGGTAGCATATCATCTTAGTCAAAGTTCAAGGTTAGAGGTGGTATTAAAAAGCAAAGCAAGTGAAATCAAGAGGGTTACTGTTAAACTTGGCTCTTATAATGGTGTCGGCTTCTGTTCAGAATTCTCTTGGCCTCTGGACAAGATACTGCAATTCAATAACAGCTAGCAGAGACTTTCTAGGACTCTCAAGGATTTTTTTCGGAGTTTCAAACGGAGAGACCTCCAGTGGCTCTGATCTGTATCATCAGGCCACCACGGATAGGTGCAAGACCTGAAGCGACGTCTCAGGAGCAGTCCTGGCTGACTGGATGGGCTATGAATAACCGTAATAACAATGATTATAAAGAGCGTTTGCACATCAGTGCGAAAGAATGAGGAGCAAAGAGGATAAATGTGACTCTTAATCTTCAGCTATCTGCATGGAAAAGTATGATTAATAACTACAGAGGCTTAACATAACCTCCTCAGATAACGAGTGAGGTGGCCTTCTCCAAGCCCTGATTATCCTCTTCTAATGGGCTTCATTTATTGTGTAAACTAATAACCAAGGCCTAAGCATTGCACACTCCAGGGTCTGCAGGAAAAACACTGGGCCCAAATGTGATTAAGTTGGTGAAAATTGCCCAGCAACACAGTGTGCTCTGCTTGAACAGAGGAGGGGACCGGGAGGAGGGAACGAGAAGCAATGTATCCTGCAAAGAAATGAAGCAGAAAGTAGCAGCAATCTGCCTTTTAGTGTAAATATGATGGTATAAATCCCTTGCCTTTCAACTGGGATTGCTATGAGTTTTCAGCTGGAATTGGTGGAAAGGCAGGGCACAGCCACAAGGTGTTAATACCAAGAAAGAGAGGCACTGGTAATGAGGAGGTCTGATTACTGTGCTGTTCAGAAAGTCAGCAGCAATGCCAGATCTGGAGGGTAACTCAAGTTGTCAGTCAGTGTTTCAGTGCTGGAGAGTGAAGAGGTGCTCAGAGAAAGCTGAATTCCCTGAAGTGAATGAGTTCAACAACACAACCCAGGCCCAGGGAAAAAAAAAATTAAAAAATAGGAAAAAAAATTACCTTCCAGCTCCCCTGGCTGTATCTCTAAAGTGCAAGCATAGCTGAAGGGAGTCAGCTTTTTAGGGCATCTAAAGAAAGAGGACGAGATTCTCATTTGAGCTACACTGATGTAAAGAAGCTTAAACTCTGCAAGAACACATGGAATTATTCTGAATTTACATCCAGCCAACAAGAGTATTGATTGAAAGCCCCTCCTCACTGGGAAACACAAATTTTAGTTGCACAACGAATATCCCATTAGATTATCCAAACTGAAATAATTGTAAATACTTGATTTATCTGGACCCATTTGTGCTGTCTGCTTAATTGTTGCACTTCTCTCAACAAGGACAGTGGAATTAGTTTGGACAGGCTCACTTTAGAGGCATTATTGTTGTGCTGGGGCAGGTTGGGTTCAGAGTGCTCGTGGAAAAGGTTTAAGGCTTAATAGAAAAAGAATGAAAGAGAAACACATATCAATATTCATAAATTTGGGACTTCCACTGGGACATGAGAGGCTGTCTTTGAAGGGTGTCACATCTGTACTCTTTGTAGTGTATTCACATTTGTAGAGCCTGTACTGTAGCTTCCAAAAACAACCATATAAAGACCTCAAATATTAGCATTTTCTCGGGCTCCCCTCAGAAGTTCTGCGCTTGTTGAATGCTAGCAACACATGCCCAACTTCCCCAGGCATTTCTCAACCTGAACCATCCCAGGTGAAAGCATGAGTCGTGTCAAGCAAAGTGAAAATTCAGTGATGGAAAAAGTAACAAGGTTGGAGCAGCAGGCTGCTACCACACAGGTACCCTGAACGGTTCAAAAGGTTCACCCCCTGTACATCCCACCCCTTCCCATGTGCTGGACAAACACAGACACAGAAACCAATCCCCAGTCACTCCCCAGTTGCTCCGAGGAAGAACAGGCAAGAGAACACAGCATGTACAACCCCCTCCTGGCTGCCTTGTTTCTCTTGGGCAACATGAATATACACTGAAAAGCCCGTACACACTAAACTTCATCATTTCAAGAGACACCAGATTTAGGACAAGCCAACTCTGCAGTCTATATACTTGTGGTGTCGCAACATGTGGAAATGTTCAGTAAGCTCAGTCTCTCCCTTTGTCAGGAGAAAATACGTGCTCTCCCAGGCAGAAGTAGTTGGGAAGCACGGTGTTCCTCCTCAGCAGCTGTAATCTCAACTCATTTCACCAAGCAGGCATTACGGGAACACAGGGTAATGTTTCCAGCAAATCTACAAAGGAGATAAGAGATGGCAAGGACAGACGTGCAGAACGAGATGGGATGTAGGAGAGAAGGAGAAAATGATGCTTGGCCAGACAGGAGACATTAGCGTGACTTCATTGAGAAAGGACACTACAAAATAACCTAAAGGACAGAAGCAACGTCTCGAATGTTTACCAAGGAAGATCTTGACAGAAAGCTAGCCATAAATATAAAGACCAAGAAAAACTGATTCCAGTTTTACCACCTTGAAAACAAAGTGATCTTCCACTGATCAGAGCTGTAAATGAAATCAGAAACTCACGCCAGCATGTCTTATCAGTTACATATTTACCGTGCAAAGTCAATATAGTAGCATAGAAATTACTGAGCCATTCTAAAAAAAAGAGAAAAATAAATTTTCTCCATCTGTTTGAAGGAACAGCCTGAGCTGGGAATGGATTAGTTATAGCTGGACAAAACTTGCTCTGCCAAAACCTGCCTACAAAGCCAGTGATCAAAACACTCATGTTTTGCAACATGTCAAAGAAAATGTGCACTAGAAAGTAGCAGAGGATTTTAGGATTGTAGTTTATCGTACCAAAAGGGAAAGTAAGAGAACAACTTTATTCTAGCTCCATAGGATTCATTTGCTGCTGAAAATGAATGCATATCAAGGTCAAAACATGTTACAGAAATCAAAGAAATTTGAAGGCACATGTTTTTACAAGAAATTGTATTTTAACCAGCTTTTTTTTTATAGGAGTAACATAGTGGGAAGGGGAGGGGAGGAAAAGTATGGGACACAAGATATAAGAAGTTCCCATTAAAGAGAAAAATGGGAAATGCACATTTCTTCTTTGAAAACTAGGTTAGGCTTAATTTCGTCCTTGTACTTACAGAAACTAATCAGAGAGATTTGACGTTGCTGGGAACCTGCCAAGTGCAGCAACTCATACATGCGGTGCCACTGTAAGTCTCTCACTGCAGCTCCTCAACAGAGCAAAGTCACTTCAGATACCTGCTCGCCTCAGCTGAGAGTGCAATCTCATGGTCAGTCACTCTCCACCACTTTCTCCCTGCCAGAGACAGAGCGCAGCAGAAGGGAAACACGGGAGCTAAATGGGTTACATCACGTCAAGTCCTATCAGAAGTTACCCGTAAGCGAAGAGACGGGACAGTTTCTGCCACTCCCAAAAGCATTCCAGCTCAGATAGTTCTTTAAAAGGTGTTCTTAACTTAAAGAACAGTTTTAAGTCTAATGCACGAATCGTGCTCTTAGATTATTTAATGCAGGAAACACAGCTTTTCTTAAGAGATCTGTAGCCAGTGGATGGATTTCACATGGTAAGGCTGGCAGCCTGTCTACTCTGCAACTGAAATGTTTTCAACAAGCATAGATGCTCTTAACCTACATAGCATAAGTAGCGCTACCAGAAATAATGTTTCAGGCAAGATTCAAATCCTTACTGTAGAATCGCCTGCCAGGAATTACAGTCATGGAATGCAGTCATGGAATTGCTCCACAGCATTCAAGGCCATGTTTTCATGTTTTCATTGCTATTTTTATTTAGGCTATTTAAATTAAATTAGATCAAGACACAGGTCTGTGGGTTTCAAAGATAATGATTCTGGTGGCAGACATACATATCTGATCCGTCACTATCGTGCATGGTCTTCAACCTTTGTATTTAAAAAAAAAAAAAGAAAGTTGTCACCGAGTATCTGAAGGATTTTAGGTGATGTGTACACATCACGAAAAACATCAGACAGACAGCTCACACCAGGGCAGGCTATGAGTAGTATAGCTCGTAAAGCTGTAGTATAGGTGGGCTTATCACCCCAGGGAGAAATCCAAACCACATAACTACACAGGATCTTCTACTAAGTGCTTTACTAGGAGCTTACACTGGCCTTGCAGATCACAACCAGCACACACTTTGCAGTGCAAATATGGGAAGTGGGTGTTTATGGAAAGGTTAGCCTATGAATGATGACTCCTGGGCTAGGTAATGTCACATACTATCATCCACATGACTGAAAAAATGAAAAGGTAAAGGGTGCCTGTTCTCTTCCTCTGTCTCTCTGAGACTGGGAATATGGGACGAGGAATGAAGGTTTACTGCTTGGAAGTTACTCCTGGGTGTATCCCATCACTGCCTAATCAGTAGGGTGATGCAACCGGCAATCCAAATACTTAGGGCTGATCAGTATCTAACAGTTAACACTGTTGAAACACCAAGATACCAACCATCTTTAATTCCTACAGTTTGGAGCTGGGACCTCTCTCTAGCAAAAAGGCCGTGGGAGCTATGGAATGGCCCAGCAGGCGTCAGGGATGCTCAGTGTTTTGTGAGATCACGTATTCGCACGTAAAGATTCTTGGTAAAAATATGTTTCCCCATTTAGAGCTATGGTACTTTTCACGATGACATCATTTCAGCAGTGACAAATATAGCTGAGTCTGCTCTTTCCTACGCCATATAAATCCCTTGACCTCAATCAGATCATTGCTGATTTACACTTGTGTAAATGAAGTCAGAATCCAGCCCATGGTATTCACAAATGTAGGCCAGAGTAAGCATTACTCACAGACAAGAGACAACCCTTCAGAGGAAGGAAAAAAGATCATTTTCATGCAAATATCCTTAATAATAAGGAACAAGAGTTAGAAATAAGAGTATGAATGAAATGCAATCAAGAACTGCTCTGAGATCAGATTTGCTTCTAACTTTATGATGCTGCATCAGCTGCTCTTAAAGCAGCTTAAGCCCAAAATTTGACCTACCTGAAACTTGTTATATATAATTTTTCATCAGGGATCTGTGAGCTAACTCAATCCCTAGGCTTGGCTTTGAAGGTAGCTGGAGGTGCTCAGCTACTTGCAGGGTCTAAAAAAATTTGATTGCTGTGTTCTGTGAAAATGGAAACTTTTTTTTCCCTGATATCCAGCTTTGCCCTCAAATCGTTACACATTATCTATTTATTTATGCATAAACAGTGGCATTATGGTTTGGAGAATAGGGGTCCTTTGATGGGAGGTAAGCTTGACTAGCCTATGGGAGTTTACTGCTATGCATGTAAATGAGGACATACATACAAATATGCAGAACAGACAAGTGAAAATATACAGCATCTCTTTAAAATGAAATACTTTGATTGCTCCAATCACAAGAAGTTGTAAAGCTACCCTGAAGAATTAACAGCCTCAGTACATGCTAACTACATCCATCATAAATTCGTCTTTAGTTTCTGTTATCATATCACTGTCTCTTGGGACCCCCAGTCCTGTCATCATTTGCCCTTTATAATTTATTCAGCTTGTACTTGCCTGAATCCTTTCTACTTATCATTCATCTTTACAGTTGTACATAAAATTAGATTGATCCTCCTATGACAGACACGTCAGAGAGAAAAGTTGTCATTGAATAACACATAAAACAAATGAAGGTCCAGCAAAAGCTTTTGTTGAATAACTTGGAAATCATCCTTTGAGATCCAAAAGGTGTCAAATTAAAAAGACAAGACAATGCTACCTTTATAATTTCATTTTTTGCACATCATTTTTCAATTGCCACCAAATCTCAGGCGCGACTGAGAAGCCTTTTTCCCATTTTGCATCTCAGGCTGAGCTTGGTTAGCCACCACCAAGGTGATGAATACAGCAGTCTCAGCTGAGATAACAGTGTGCATCCAACACACCGGTTCTGTCAGGATACTGGCACTCTGTTCTTTCTCTGCAAAGCTCTTTGGACTGGGTAGCAGAGAGAGAGTTTACTTTGTATTCTAGAGGCTGCCTTATAGGGATACAGAAGCCAATCTTTAACTAGTGAAATGGAACTTTAATGTTTACCAAGCAGATAGGACCCAGGTGTTTCATCTCGTGTGGTGAACAGAACAGCACTGTCAAACTACAGGGGTTTTTAGCAAATGGAAAGTGCGTGTAGCTTCCTCTTCCTCTCCTCTCCCCTGCTTTACCCAAAGCAAGATCCAAAAGTCCTTTCACTGGCTGGTCACTCTGAAGGGAGAAACAAGGGGTAAAAAAAAAAAAAATAATCTCTTTAAGAATGACATCCAAAGATCTTAAAGGGAGAATTTCTGGAGAATTTCTGAAGGACTGAGGGTTTTTTTCTGTTTTTCTTTATTGTTTTTTTCCAAGTCTCTTACCTCAAATCTGGTTTTATTCCTTTTCATCTTCATTTTTAACTTCAGAAAACAGACATGTTTCTCCCAAGGGAACAATTAAATGTGTTTTCTTTCAAAATCTAAAGGGCATGGTGAGCAGGCTGTGTGTTCAGCAGGCTACTTTAATCAATGGAACTCATCCAGCCTACCACTGCTGACCAAATTGAAATTTACATCAGTAGAGAAAACTTTTGAAATGGGAAGTTGTGGAAATATAATACCATTTTTGGCACAACACAGCATGCAGGGTGATATGTGGTTTAATGGTTTTCTAACAAGCTTTTGGAAAAAGCTTTGAAACTATGAACAAAAAAGACAATAAGACAGTAAAATTTCAAGATCTGCTTAAACAGTGAAATCAATGCTATATGTGCAGGACTTCTGAAGTCCACATGACATTTATGTCTCATTTAAGCCTTATTACAAGGATTTAAGAGAGGCCAGACCATGCAAGGTACCCTCCCTCCTCTCCCCTGTGCTCAAATGTCTTTCCGCACATATACACATGAATTTTAAGTCAGGTATGACCAGTAATATTGGAATAAACTTTTTTTTTTTTTTTAAACTGTGGGCAACTGTAATTAGATAGGGGTTTTTTATTTCTTTAAAAAATGGGTTTAATATGAGTTTTACGAGCTCACCTGTCTTCTAATGTTAAAGATGCATATTTTTGCATATGATGAATAAAACAGAATGCATTTCTTCTAGATGGCAAGAAGAGACAAAGAATATCAGAACAGTTAGGGAGAAAACTAATTATGTTACGCACTGAGAAATTTAGCATACCAGTAGTACCACTGTCTCTTTCAAGAGGAATAAAGTAAGAAAACCCAGCCTATTTCCTAGACTGAACAAGCCCTGCAGATTGCTGAGGTTAACAGTTTCGTACATACTTAATTTCATAGTTATTCTTTGCAAGTCTTACAGGGAGGTTTTAACATTATGCAAAGAGACAGTGCCTCCAACCAAGTATACATGGACTGTTCACTCCCGTTGCCTGAGAGAGCCACAAAGAACTAGGGGAAGAAAAATGCTGCTGTGCTTATCATACAAGAGCTCAGTTTATTTGTGCTATAAATAAAAGTAGATCTTGATAGCGTAATTACATTTCTCAGCATTATCCTCTGCCATTCACTTCAGAAGGAAAAAAGAAAGGGGAGAAAAAGTTCGCTTCACTATAATTTGTAATCAAAATGACTACACTTAAAACATAATTTTATTTCCCCGATTTCATTTCCTCTGGAGCTTTGTGGGGCAAATAGATAATATTATACAAAATCTGCAGGCGGATAATTCTCCCATACGTTGCACTGTCAGTGTCTAGATCACTTTCCCCCTCTCGCCTTGCTTTCCTCGGGACCATGGCCTGTGTTTTTGATACTGCATTTTATCATTGTGGGATATATCAGCATCAGATATCCCAGGGGTGAATAAATTTTAACTTTCTCTACTTTCTCTCTGCTGCTCCTCCAAATTACTCTTCCTTGCCTTAATTTGCTTTTTATAACGTTAACTAAAAAAAAAAAAAAAAAAAAAGGTGGTTTCCCACTATGAAGGATTAGCACAGATTATGGTGAACAGTGTTAATTATAGGTGAGGAAAAAGAATAGTGCATCTCTCCAATCTGTTCTTGATTTCCCCCGTGTCTGTCTGTCTGGTAATAAGCCTCCTTTAATCTGGCAGTCCCCTTGGTGAAATCAGCGCCATGGACAGCAATATTGATTGCTTCTGAGAAACCATCACAGCTGCTCAACCAAATTACCTTTGATATGTGACCTTTAATGTAATTACTGCAACATCAAAGCATTTCTATAAATTATTAAAGAACTAATATACTTCATCATTGAGCCACTCTATTATATGTAAAATAAACAATCACAAGTAAACACTAGAATTTGAATTGTCCAACAATAACAAAGTGCTCTTTACACATACATATACACTCTGCCACATTAACCTTCCATTTTAGGCAAAACAATTTCAAGCTCTCCAAAAGAATCTAATTTACTTATTCAGAGGAAGAGGATCCAACTGATAGTTTTATGTTTTACATTCCATTCCAGTTGCTTCAAAATATCTATCATGATTCCTTCCCACCCAAAAACAAAGTGCCATAAAGACTTTATTAATCAACACATACCTGCTTGGAAGTCTTTTGATTATTCCACAAGATGAGTTTATGTCCTACATATAACATAGAAATATGTGAAACATATTTCTGTCATCTTACAAAGCACATCCAGAAAGTAATTACTGTAAAATATGTGCATGTAGCCACTCCACTAAAAACAAAGTGATACATAGCTGAGAGGCAAGGCATCTGAATCTGGACAAAACCTCCTCATGCCTCACCATTTTCATACATTAACATTCATGTGCATATTATTAAAAAATTACTCAGTTCTGTGTTTTATAGTAAGAAGAACACAAACACCAATATTGCAAGAGCAGGAAAATGTACAGCTTACTGGGGAAAGGGAAAGAATGGCTTAGTCTAGTACTATTTATTTTTTCCTATACCATGCCTGTTAATTGTTTTTGATACCTCCTCAGACATGCTGTTTGTGTCACAGACAGTGGAGTGTCAAGAGAAGATGTTATATATGTGTCATGTGTGAACTTATGAGAATAAGGACTTAGACCCCTGACCTTAAAAGTGCTTCTTATTTTATGGTGATGAACTATGGTTGATATTTTTGGTGCATGTTATCAAGAACAGTCAGGTAAGTCATAAATAATTCTCTGCTACTCAGATAGGAACCATAAAACAGTATCCAGGCATGATAGTTTATCAAGAGACAAGACTGGTTTCCTTAAATAAACTACAGTGACATCATTCAGAGGATGAGTTCAGAAACTTGGCAGAAAGCTGCCTGCAGAGGGTTTGCTGGAGGAAAGTAAACCTTTATCCTGAGACAAGCAGAACTGGAAAGGAAAGGGATGGGAAAATCAGTGTTCAGAACTCTAAGAAACCTGGTTGCTCTTTTAGAAAGAGGATTCACTGTTCCCAGTTCAATCAGATCCTGATGTGTCTCCTGAAACTGTAAAAAGAAAAAAAAAAAAATAAAAGCCTTCTAGCCCTTCTAGAGCCAGTGTGGCCAGTATGGAGTATATGTAACAGAAATTACACAAAGCAAGGAAGAAATTGTTTCCCTGTAATCTGGAATGAGTCAGTGCAGCCTTTGAAGGAAGTCTTGATCCTAAAGCAAAAGCTGGTTGAATTTTGACACTGTCCAAGAAAAGAATTTTGTCTTTAAGAGTTTTGTGATTTGAAATCTCTACAGAGACTGAGATTCAGAACAGTGGACTTCGAAAGAACTTGGAAAACAAATAAAATCCTAAATCATCACTTGCCCTCCCTCTCCAAATCTGAGTCCTAAATCTCACTGACCCACTGTCTTCTTGACTATAGTACCATCATACGATTTCAGGATGAGATTTTAACCTCACAGGGAAGACAGAATTCCATGTGCAAGTGAATGGCCTGGCTCTTAAAGAGAAGAGCAAAGAGTCTTGGTGGAAAATCTGAAATTTCAATTAGTCTTTTTGAAATACACAACACCCTATTCATCACATCTCTAGTTTTGATGGATAGATATTTTATTTCTACCATATTTCAGAAAATTTCAGTTAAAGTGTTACGTGAAACACTCTTATTCAACATATTCTCATTTTTTTACATCCAGTTTTATCATTCAGGAAAGAGAGAAGCAAAAAGAAAACATCGGAAGGGGGAGGGGGAAGAAAAACTTAAACCCCCCACAAGACTGAATTTACTTTCAATCTGCTGCTAAGGAGTTTCTAGAAAAAAATATAATTCAGAAGGAGTTGTCAGCTGACAGAAATATTTTTAGGGAATGAAGTATGTATATATTTGCATAAGGTATGGCCTTTTAAGCAAAGATAGATGTAGATGAGCAAGTGCGTGGGTATCTTCATACTGGCAAGGTGGCTTAGAGATAGGTAAATAGACCCAGGATGATGGAAACAAGCAGAGCAGAATCAACACTTTCCTCAGAACACAGAGCAAGGGATGTGTCTTAGATCCGGTGGAAGGGTAGGTTAAGCAACACGGGAATCAATCACTCAACACCAGCTAATAGAGACAGACTTTTGGATAGATTTCCTCTCAGTTTAGATGAAACCTGGAACCCTCAGAAGCCCACACATAGTTTCGTGATCACCGTCCCCTGGTCGTTGTGAAACCAGCCCCATTCCAGACACAGGAGCACTTGGCTCTTCCCAATCTTCATACTCTGGCTGAATCTGAATAGTCTCTCTCCCTCCTCCGGGTAACTGCTTAACCAGAAACCCATCCCAGCAGGGCAGGTCTTCCCCACATAATGCTGATTCTATTTTTAGTTCTGCTTGTGTTGTCTGAACCTTAGATCTTGCTCATGTGAATAATTTCCCTCATTATCTCGTGTACGTCTTTCCTCTCTCTCTTTTCTCCTTGTCTCACCGCCTTTCCAATCTGCTACAGCTGCTTGAATACTAAAGTAACTGAGTCAAACCACTTTGTCATCAGGAATATGTTTTCGTTCTGTGATAACTCAATAATGTGATCTGTTTCTTGATTTCTTGCTGCCAAACCTTGCTTCAGAGAAGAAAAATAGTGAGAAGAAGCCGCTGGTTAGGACTTTACCATTTCATTGTAGTGGTCAGAATCCTAAAGCACATCCTCAGCTGAGTAAGACTGGCAGAATCCAGTCCATAACCAGCTGATTACTGTTTTCCTGACTCCCAATAAAGGCAAAAAGCTTTTAGTTTGTGCACGGAAACCGTTTGGGTGGGTTGGTGGTATCTTGATTTTATTAGCACAATGCAAATAGTGAATCATCCAAACAAATGGAGACTTTATGCTTCCAAATCTGAGATGAGAACACCATATGTAATCAATTTTAGATTAAAAAAAAAAAACAAAAAACAACTTATCAGTCTGGACTCACCCCCGGCAGTGTCTTCTGTTCATGCAGTGCACTCTGGGCCTTTAGAGCAGACTCCCTTTCGCAGTATGTTAGGAAGGCACAGCCTGCAAAGAAAAAGAAAAACCTCAGTAACAGCAGTATTTCAGAGAAGAACCTCCTGAAATTGAGCCATAGAACAAACCTCTTTCCTGTCATCATCCCATTCCCAGTAAATCAATCATAAAATTCTCTCCTTAGTATGTCAGTAGTAAAGAGTCAAGAAATGAAGCTATCATAGCTCCCTCTGAGCCCTGGTGGAAAGTGAGCAACAGTGTACCTGTGAATGCTTATTTTTCCTTCAACACATGCTTAAGTGTCAGATACAGAAGGCTGCACAGGATTAAGGATCTCAAAGGTTCCACATGATGGCAAGGTGGGGCATGAGATCCCACTCCTGCTCCAGCAGCAACACTGGGAATAAGTGCTGCCATATGCTGGAAGGTCTCATTCCTTTCTTTTCTACCAAGTACTTTAAGAAAAGGGCATACAAGGACTTGGAACTTCCTACTGCAGAGAAATATTTCTATTGTTTAGCCTGACCTGCACCAAAAACTCATTGCTCTTTTTGCATCACAGCAGAAAGTCACCACTCTGCCCTGCCTACTGCAAGGACTCACTGGCTTCCAGTCATATATCATGCCACACAATCATGCCAAAGCCCAGTCGCTCACTCCAAAACATCCCTGACCCACAGATCATTTGAACTTCAGGGGTACACCAATGGGTTATATCTTTGATTATTCCAAAAAGTTGTCTTATCAACTACAAAGGCTAAAGCCCTGCCAAGGTAGAGCCCTGCTTTTCCTTCTTTCCCCATCTCCATGCTTCCCTTCTGGTAAAACTGGTTGGTGTTGCAATATCTTACTCCAGCTGTGTGTCTGATGTGATCAAATTATTTCTTCTTACTGCAGTATACAGAAAACCTGCCAGTTCCTGCAGCAAAAAAAAAAAAAAGCGCTTGTTATGCAGAAGACATTTTCTCTGAGATTACTACAGAATGTCTCCAGCTCCTTGAAATGGAGGTATCATAGCTTTCAAGGTTCAGACAGCATGTGCCTCAAACTTGAGGCGTGCCTCAAAATGAGAGTGTCTTTCAAGAGCAGCACAACTACAGAGAGACTACCAAAGAAACAAATATGTCCCATAACCTCATATTGACCCACCCACCCTCTCCCCAAGCATATATAAAGAACGTAACTGATGAGTAAATAGAAGACTGAAAACTTTTTTCAGCGTTGATTGCCACTGTGAGCATTTTGCCCATGCAATGTTCATTGTTTTTTCCAAGTTGTTTCCTTAAGTAATATTACTGAAGAAATACACACTTTTACATGCTTTTAATAGATTAATATATACAAGAAAATAGATTTTTTTTTCTATAAATATACATTTTTTTTCTCAAAGATTGTCTTGTGAAAGTCACCTTACTCCTCTCACAATGAAACTACGATATGGCATGAAAAAGAAGAAAAAGAGCAAATTTTTCACTATTTCTTATCCTGTATTACTTTCCAGAGGTCTTGTTGCTTTCACTTTATTCAAGCCAATTTATTATGTCTCAATAATTGAGACTCAGAAGCAGAAGGTGACAATCAAAAAAGGAGACTGAACATCATCAAAAGTTTACATACTTGGAATTATTTTGATTTGTTCCCCTCTAACTTTAAATGGATCAGTTTTCAGTTAGCCTGTGTCTACCAAACAAGAGGAAGAAATCGTGGCAGAGAGTTTACAACTAGCAGAAGTAATGGATTGAAAAGGATCCTTAAAAGTCACCCATAGCCTGATAATCAAATGGGAAACTATGCTTAAATTTAATTTCAGTGCTAAATCACAGGCTGAGAGCTCTCTGTTTACTAGACACAATAAGAAAGTCTCCCTTTAGTAGCAGACGTGGAGCAGCTGATACAGTCTAATTAGGCACATCATAGCACCCTAGTTATAGAGATAAACTATGCAGTGTAAAGCTCCCATAATGATAGCTATATTTTTCTCCTCATTGTGATTGCCATGATGACAGTTCAGGCTAACAATGTCCTGCAGCTCCTACTGTACCATGACTGTAATTCAGACCGAGTGAGCAGAAGACGACTCTTCTCAGAAGGTGCAAATTTTCCATCCAAGATCCACACGAGTGTGTGCAGGCAAGTTCTCACCAGGGAGAAACCTCCATTAAGTCCTCTCCAAACCTGTTGTCAAAAGCGGTAGAAGTGCCAAACTCCCCAAAACAGTACTTAAAATGCATCCAATTATCTCTCATATACCAAACACAGTGTTACAGAAAAAAAGATTTTGAAATGGAAAATAAAACTACTCTCTCATATGATCAGACAAAAAACCACTCCTGTTTTCCAGGAACAAAAAAAAAAGCTCTGTGGAAGTGTTTCTTTTCCCCTTTTCATTCATATATCACACACACGAATTACAATCTAGCCCACACGTGTTGGGTAAAAAGTAATATCTCTATGAAAAATAATATCTCATTTATTTTAAGTAAGAGTTGGTTGCTTAGAGACACTAAGAAGTTCCATCCCAGCAGTGGCCAAGAAGTAAAGTAGAGATTAATGTTCATAGCAGGCCTGAACTTGAAAAGGACAGTTCATGGTTTTTTGGTGTTTTTTTTTTGTCTTCCCTTTCCTTACCACAAGATTTCTCTGTAAGGCACATATGCAGCATTAGCCATCATCTAAAATAGTATTTTCCAAAAACATGTGGCCTTGTGGATGCTAAAAGCCTGGCTGCAGAGAGATTTCTCAGTTTCTAAAAGTGCCTGTGTGAAAGCCTTGCTTTCTCAGAGACGCTAAAGGAAAACAGTTGGAAGAAACCATGATATTGTTTCTCATAACAAAGAGAAAACTTATCTGAAGTAGGTGTATTGGATTCAGCCAATCCCTCTGGGGGGTGGCTGGTCAGTGAACCAATAACCTGCCTGTCGGTGTATGGGCTAAGGTATAAATGAGAGAGTTCTGTAAATAAAGAGGTCAATTGATTCTCATATCGGATCGTCCATGTCGTTTTATTACCCGGTCTCTGCTCGCTAGCGACATGGCCTCTTACAAAACAATACATCTCTATTATTCCATCCTGCAAGAATTTCTATATTTCATCTCCTTGTGCATTAGGATGAAAGGCAATACTCTTTCTTGCACCACCCTGCCCACCTCCCTGAAACATCAAAATTGATCTCCACTTTGGACTGTGGTGTTTAATGGATGACAACAGTAAAACCTCTTTCAGGTGTTGCTTTTCCTAAGCTACCTCTTTCAATGCGCCTCCATATGACCCCTCCAAAGGGCTCTTCCTTCCTGGAGAATGTTGCTTGGAGAACATTGAACACTCAGGTTAACACTATGGAATAAACCCCTAAATAAACCACCAGCACCCTAAACCACTGACTCTTGAAATAATGGCATATGGGCAGCTATGTTGGGTTTTTTGCAGAGAAAAGAAAATGGAAAAAAAAAAAAAGTGTCTTGATTTGGTTTGGTTTTTTTTAATTTTTTTTTTTTCATTTTGATTTCCCAGATGGAACACAATTTCAGAACAATCAATTTTCCCTCCTGAAACATATGACTGTATACAGAACCATTTATTTCACTGGAAAAAAAGAGATTTTTCATCGTAAACTCCTAAGTAGCTCCCCTTAACTGCTCACTTGCCATCAACTGCTTGGTCCAGGTGTGAACAGGATTTCTGGGTGGAAGGCTTCATATTCCATCACGAATCATTTGCACCATCCATCCCCTTTGAATTGCCCATGGTCAGCAAAATAGTGAACATTTCTCAACACATCTCTTAAGTAAAGATAGTGTGAAGGCAATGCATTATCTCTGTCCTCCATTTCTACGGGTGGTAATGACTGAGTCAGTACAGTGCTTGTGAATTATATCTGAATTTGAACAAAAATTCTAATTGACTAATTATCGATAATGAAGGACTCTCTCCAAAATGTCCCTAATTTCAACTCCAGTTCCCTCAAACATGCCATGCATTCCAGACATGTGTCAATCAGCTAAAAGATGCTCTGTTTGGATTGTGTCTTTCCAGCTGTTCATTTGCTACCAGTGGACAGCTTTCTGGGCAAGTATGTAAACATCTGGAAACTCCCACCTGCCAATTAACTCTAACCTATTGAACTACAGTCTCTCGGAAGCGTGAGGACATATGAAGTCATCTCCTGGGAAACAGGATTGTTAAAGAGATGGTGGGAAACAAAAACAAAAGCTTGAGACAGAAAAAAAGTTACAAAAGGTCTATTTTAATTTTATCTCCAGAGACTTCAATAGTGTAAATAATAATTGTATGAGATACAGATGGATAATGATTGTGGTTATGGCAACTTCAACTTCACAGTAAGTCTCCAGAATATTTTGCACAAGCCTAGGAGGCAAAACTGTCAGGAGACACACTGTGAACTGAACAGAATAATTCTGAAAACTGAGAGCCAGTCCCAGAGCCTGAGCTGAAGAAGGCAAAGGCAGGGACTGGCAGAATGGAGAACAACCCGCTTTAGCAGAAGGTCAAGTTTGAGACCATCTAGGGAACCTGAGGATGCACACATCCGTGGAACCTAATGAGATGAATCCACAGGTCCGGAGGGAACAGGCAGGTGAAGTGGTTAGGCCACTGTCCATCATATTTGGGATTGGCAGACGAGCGAAGTACACGCTGATTGGAAAAGAGGAAAAAATCCCTATTTTAAAAACAGAAAACCTCAGGGAACTGCAGGCCATGTCAGACAAGATCATACAGCAGACTCTCCTGGACAACACGCTACATGGAAAATCAGGATGTGTTTGGTGACAGTCGGCATGGCTTCACAAATGGCAAATGGTTCCTGACAAACTCATGGCCTTCTACAACAGGGTTGCAGCACTGGTGGAAAAGGGAAAAGCAACTGAGAGCATCTACCTGGATTTATGCAAAGCATTTTGACACTGTCTCACACAACATCCTTTTCTCTAAAATGGATTTTAGGGATGGGCCAGTGGAATTGCCTGGATGGCCACACTCAAAGGGTTGCTGCCAGTGGCTTGATGTCCAAGTGGAGAACAATGACGAAGTGGTGTTCCTGTTCCTCAGGATCTGGTATTTGGACTGTTGCTGTTAAACCTCTTTGCTGGCAACATGGATACTGGGTTTGAGTGCACCTTCAACAGGTTTACCAACAAGAAACTTGGTTTGTGGTGCAGTCGACACTCTGGAGGGAATGGATGACATTCAGAGGGATCTCGGCAGGCTGAGAGGTGGTCCTGTGCAAAATTTGTGAAGTTAAACCCGACCAAGTGCAAAGTCTTTTATCCATTTTGGGACAAACCCAAGCACAAATGCAGACGGGGCAGAGAATGCATTGAGAGAAGCCAAGAAGGACTAGAGAAGGTTGGCTGATGTCAGCAATGCACACTGACAGCCCAGGAAGCCAACCGTGTCCTGGGTTGCAGCAAAAGGACTGTGGCCAGAGGGTTGAGGGAGGTGGTTTTCCCCTCCAGTCCACTCCTGTGAGAGCCCACTTAGCGTACTGCTTTTATCTCTGGAGTCATGAACCTGAGAAGGATAGGGAGCTGTTGGAGAGAGTCCAGAGGAGACCATAAAGATGATCGGAGGGCCTGGGGCACCTCCTTTGTGGAGACACGTTGAGAGAGTTGAGCTTGTTCAGCTTGGAGAAAAGATAGCTCTGGGGACATCTAGCCTAAGGAGCTGCAAGAGAGTTGAACAGGGACTTTTTACAAGGCCATGAAATAATAGAACAAGGGGGAAGATGGCTTAAAACCTGAAGAGGGCAGATTTGGATGAGACATTAGGAAGAAACTTTTTACTGTGAAGGTGATGAGGCAGTGTAACAGGTTGCCCAAAGAAGTTGTTTATCCCTCATCTTTGGAAACATTCAAGGCCGGGTTGGACGAGGCTTGGTGCCTTTGTGTAGCAGAAGGTGTCCCTGTCCATGCCATGGGGGTTGGAACAAAGTGGTGAAATTACACTGATGATTTGAACCATAATCCATTGCCTCTCTTGGAAGAATCCTTGGCTCAGATGCTCAGCTCAGCCACGATAATCCAGAACAGTTGGGATAACCCCAGGCATTGAGAAGGCTGGCTCGAGTGATCTAAGCCAATTTTTGATTCACAAACTTTTTTGACTATAGCGTATGCACCCAACGAGTTATCACAGCTCATCTGACAGGTGATAACTTCTGAAACTACAGCCCTTCCAATACTTGTGAGTGTAACTAAAATCAGAATCATTGCCCAAAAAAAGATAAAACTTTCACAAGGCTGCCAGGTTTTTGTTGGTTTTTCTTCTTTGAGTCAAATACCTTCTTGCTTTTGGTTATAAATATATTAGTTAACAGTAAGGATTTCCTTAACTGGCCTTCCTGTGTTGTTTTATGTTAGAATTCTGCACAGCACACCAACTAGGGAACAAGATAGTCTTCTATAACAGAAGAAAGAACACAGATCAGCTCATAGTGTCTACCACCGTGGGACCTTTTCCCCTACCATCTTTAGTGTACCTCGCGCCCTAAAACCCCAAAGCAGAGAAACCAAGGGCTTTACTCCAGCAGACCACTACAGACTTTCAGCAAGCGAGCTGCAATCCAAGCACAGCTCTACAAGATCTTCATGCTGTATCCTGAAAATGGAGGAGGCTCTAGTAATGCTGCACACCTTGGGTCACACGTTAGTGGTCATGCTTCAGATTAAGAAGAGCCACAGTCTTCTAGAGGAGCTGGTTTGAGAGCAAAAAGTTCACGTCACTGGGAAAGAAAAAGGAACTCTCAACTGGTCACAGGTCTGAGCATCTCATTTAGTGACGTCTCAGTTTCTCTGTGCCCTAATTACCTTCGAAAATATTAGACCAGGATATGTGAGTTATTTGTGGTGGACCAGAGATCTGTGCCAGATCATTTTCCAGACTCTAGGTTTGTGTTTTAAGAGAGCTCCTTCTCTGAGAATAAAAAAGTTCATTGCTTCAAAATTCAGAGATCTGTTATATAGAGAAATATCATGGTACTTAAGAAAACTCTTGCCTTAAAATCAACATCTCAGGTTACGTCTCCCAGTTAGGATTTCAAAGTGAAAAAGAAATCGTTTTTCGCTTTAGCTATCCTAGCTCTACATGTCTGGTTTTGAAACAATTCTCATTTTCTCTGTCTACAGTGGACTGCCCAAGGTTTAATCACTTGAGGGTTTCAGAGATTGAGCCGAATTTTCTTGAGGGAGACACAATCAATAAAGACTTTTGGAACTGGAAATGTTTTATCCAATTTCTTCATCTGTTTCTCTCTCAGTGATTAACTACCTTCTGACAAAAGTTAACATCTTTGCTGGTAAAGAACATTCACTTGGCTAGAACTTTCTTTTTTTTCCATCTCCCCTGCTGCACAACAACTGAACACTAACTGTTTAGAGAAAAAGATAGGAATAAAAATCTTCCCAGATATCAGCTTCCCTGTCAATTATATTGCAAGGCAGATTAACATCCGAAATGCCCTGCTGTGTGGAATGCTAATTTTCTTTTTCCTCTTATGCTATTTTCCATTAACTATTATGATGCTGTAATATTCCTACTATAGATAACTTGATAGGGTTCTGTGGGCTAAGAGCATAGAGAAGATCCACTCGTATACACCCATGAACCAATACTAAAAAACAAATTAAGAGGCCAAATATGCAAATGCAGAAGTTAACCATATTTACGGAAATTAGCTCACTTAAAATGCATTTATGATAGTTCAAAATGAGACATTGATATGCACAGTCCAAATCAGAGTCAGTCCTCAGCCTGAGCAGTGTTTAATTATATTTAGCAGTGTCCAGGCAGACAGCAGAGACTTGAGCATCTGTTGGTATATGTAAGCGTTTCAACAACACAGATAATGGTTTCATCTTGCTTTTTGATAACAAGTAGGGCATCCGTTTTTAAAAGTCAGAATTTCTCATAGAAATTTTTAACAAAATAGTTCACCAAATTTCTCAGCCCTATGATACCATTTCTGACAAGAGCCTGCAGCAAGAGTCATTTATTCCAGGACAGCCGGAAGTCTGGGCTCTAATCTGGATCAGGCAAACAGAGTCTGGAGTGCAGGGCTTTGACACAGGAGAGCGCATTGTCACTGGCAGACCCCCAAGGCTTCATGTCTATTTTTTAAGTAACACCACAGTTACCTTGCTCCATACCACTGCAAAATCGGAAAGGTTTTGATCTGTCCAACTTTATTCCCCAGGATGGGGGAACAGTTTCTGGCTCTGATTCACACATAGATGTTTTTTCCTGGGGTCCTGAAAGTTACTTGCAAAGTTGCTTTGAACAATCCTTTGCTGACTGGTACACTCAAAATAAGGTGCAGAATGAACCATTGATTTGACATACCATGTACCAGGTCTTGTTCTCTCACAATTGCCTATGTTTCAGCTTTAAATTTCATCCTGAAACTTCTGAGGTAATTCTGATCATCTCAGTCCAAGTCAACAGAAGACTCACTGCTAAAGTTTCTGCAATTCTAACTATCCAGATCATTTTCTCCCCAGAACAGGTGTCTAATTTCCATACACACAAGAAATGGCCAATGAATAGACTCCCCATTAAAGAAATCAGAATTTAGATTACTGGTTAAGAGAGTTGTCTACCACAGAGAGTGCTGGTGTGCCTAATAAGGCCTGCAAATATTTAATGCTTTGAGTTACAGTAGAAAACTTGCTTTTAAACAGACCAGCCTCACTTCAATTTCTCATTTGTTGCCTAATACCTGTGGAGTTAATGTTGTAAGGAGAGGTGTACACCTTCAGGCCCTATTCATCAAACAATTAGGGCATGCTTTTGATTTTAAAATATAATAAGACAAACATTAAAGTGAAAATAATAATGAAGTGGTTTTCGGGACCAAGCATGTGTTCCCAGTGTTTCAAAACTCTGTCACTGATGAGAAAATCATGAACAAACTTTAGAGATCACTCAAGTGAGAATAAGTAGGTTCCAGTTTCTACCCCATAAGGATACATCAAGTTTGAGCTAAAATGCTGATCATCTCTAAGCTTGACTCACTTCAACCTACCTATTACTTCAAAGAAAAATCCAACAAAACTATGTTATCCATTTTACATTGCAGCCTCAGTTAAAAAAAAAAAAAAAAAGCTTGAAATCTTCAAGATTTCTTTGCAAGAAAAACAAGTGGTGATAAAGAAAAAAAATATAGAAGGGGGTTTTTTTTGGTGTCTTGTGATTCACTAGTGAAAGTCAGGTATATAGCTGGAAACAATCCTGCTGCTGAAACAGTACCACTTACATTCAGAATGTTATGGGTTAAACCTCCTTAGAGTACATGCATTAATTAGGCTCTGTACCTGCTGTTCTGGGTCCTGCCTTTTGAGTTCTTTCTATTGTTAGCAGCATATGAATAACTCAGTGGATTTTCTAAAACATTCCTTGTTTCAAAAAATTTTCCCCTTCTTCTTTTTTTTTTTATTTTTGGATTCACTTCTTTTGGGGAGACTTCAAGAATGCTCAACTAGTCTCCAGAGGTTATGCTACTGTTAAACAACAATCACTTTGAATACCTTGAATCTTAGTAAAATAAAGCTAAAGCAAAGCCATCTCTAAACTAATTAGAGTGCTCTGCTACTTACAGCTTTGTCCAAGCCTTTCTTTTTGGCATCTACCTATCTATCTTTTCTGCATCTTGGGTTGTTTTCTTTTTTTTCTTTTTCTTTCTTTTACTGCTCATTATATTTCAGAAGAGTGAGCAACAGACATTTCTTGGAAAATAACGTCAAGTCTATGTGCAGGAAATATGTTTATACTTTTGCATAAGAAAAGTTGTTATTTTCACCCTTAAAAAACGTCAGGGCCATGCAGAAAACATCTTGTTGATAGCATCATCAAGTGATTAGTTATTTGTGCTTTTGTCTCAGAAACATGTAAGTAGCTTGTTCTAAATACAGACTCCTATGCTCTCTAAACAACCTCATATTCTTTATTCTCTCTGACAGGGCACAAGTGTCAATACAGATTTCTGACATTTCCAGCTCAAGGTTGAAAGCAAAAGGCACTAAAACAACTGCAGAAAAGAGCTATTATTAGACAACTCCTAGCCCATTCAGAAACAAACTATTGTAATTATCTCTCCGGCGTTATTGCTCTTACCTATTTTGCCAACCCACGTTTTTTTGATTCAGGAAATTCAGATTCAAAATGGAACCTTAGAACACCTCTCAAAAGCAACCTTACTGCTCATAGTTACTGAATTTTTCTCCACACAACATACGCAAGAACTGTAAACAGACAACATTAGAACCTCTTTGCTAAGTTCCACGAGGTTTTGTTAAGTTGGAATTCAGGGAAGTGCATCCAAAGCCACCTTAGGTTTTTTATGTTACAAGAGCAAATCCAAACCCACAAAGAATGTATTTCCTGATTCCAGCTGATATAGAAATGAAAATCTTTAAGCAGCAGCTGCTCCTACAAGATGATCACCCTGAGACTAGAAGTCTCCAGAAACTTGTAAGAGTCACAATATGAGCCAGAGAAAACTCTACAATACCAGCTGGCTTCATGAGATTTCTGGAGACAAATTTCAGCTGTCAGAACAATTAACATCCAAGCTCCCATAACCAGATGCTGTTTTCCATATGTTTTGACTTTGAATAGCTTCTTCTATCCTCTAAGAGATGTTGGGAGCAAATAAGTATCGTCTCTTATCACCTATTTCTTTCTCCTTATCCTTCTTTATCAATTTAGCTTCTTCTTTAAGTATAGGTAGCAGAATGGTGTGAAGTAGGATCAAGTTCTTCTGCAAGATGAAGTAATCTTCTTAATCAACAGACATCTACGTACTTAGGGCTGAGAACCACGAGGCACGCTCTGTGTGTGTGCATGAGAGAGAAAGGAGGGTGAAATGAGGTGCTCTGGGAGCGTGGCAGGAGAAAGAGGGAAGGGCTTCTCAAAGGCCCTATCGATCAAACACAAAGGAAGAGAGGTTTGTCCCAAGGGAAAGGGACAAACCTTTCTGCCTCTCTGGCAAAAAGCTCTAAGCTGAGCTGTCACTGCATGGTACAATCTTCCTTTAAGAGCCTGGCTCATGCATAAGGTACTTAGGAACTAGACAAGGCAAGCAGAGACTGAAAGAAGATTTAACCACCTGTTCAAAGCCACGTGAAGAGCTTGTAGTAAAGGTCAAACTTGAACCAAAAATCTCCCAAGACTCTACCTAGAGCTATGGATGCCTATCAGTCTGTTTTTCTTGAACATGGACACATTCCTGTGCAGACTCACAAATACATTACATACCCAGTAGACGATCTAAAAATAGCAAACTGGTAAAACACTACTGTCGCTTGTATCCAGGTGCGTTTTCCCATCCGCTGCCGTGGGACTAAGTTCCCGGGTAACAAGTTTAAAACAAACTGTGTGAATTTAAGCCTAAAACTTCAGTTTTTTTACAAAAGGTATAAGGATGTAATCTTTGAAGTGAAAAAGAAACAGTGAATTTAATTAAAACAAGATCTGTGCAATTTACAAAGCTTCAGTGCACTGGGTTTTAAAAGGGCTCTTGTCAGGCTGAAGTAAAAGAGGTACAATTTCCTGACATGTAGAGAACAGAAGGAAAAATGTGTAGTAATCAACTACCAGAGATATATTTTGATCACATTTTTTGTTGATCAACTTAAAAATTAGTGATTGCCGAGTATATAGTAAATTTTTTAGTCAAACATTTGAAAGAGCTTATAGCAAAATTTTTTTTGCTTTGAGAACTGAACCTGTATTAGATGATGAACAGTGTAGACCACAAAACACTGAGGGCTGGCAGGAGGAACATGCATGATAAATGTCAGTTGTAGAAGAACTATCTAGGAAAGCAGAAGTTCTGATATTAAATTTAAACAGCACAGCGAAGAAGATTTCACACATCAAGAAGAATGGAGAATAAGTTGCAACAGATCCTAGAGGGTGCTGAGCCCCTTAATAGTGTGGTCAGTCACCTGAATCCCTGCTGGGGAGGATTAGCCACCCCTAGAACCTTGCATGGTTCAGCTCTGGAAATGCAGGTAAAGAATAGCCACTAAGGCAAGTGCTCAACAGGACAAATGAAGCTGAAAGTAGTGTCAAAAGACATTTTCAGATGACAGAGGACAATATCACATACAATAGCGTGTATGTCTCCTCCAGATCAAAGACACCTTCCTTTGGTGTCAATAGAAAACCCACATCTAAAATGGTCCTGTCAGCTCTAATCACCTAAAAGTGTTCAGAAACACGTGGAAGGAAAAAAAAATGGAAAAGAAAAGATGAATTTCAGAGATGAGTAATAGAAATTTGTAATGGACTGGGAGGACTGACTTATGAGAGAAGATTAACTAAATGTGTATAACTTGGGTAAATGATGACTCAGGGGGATAGGTGATAACTGGCTTGAAGGTACAAGCACAAAGAGTGGAGAAAAGTTGTTCATGGTGATACCAGGGAGCAATAAGTGGTAGTAACAACAGGAAATTCAACATCAGAACATTTAGCCTGAGCATTAGGAATGCTTCCTAACTGTTCAGAGTACTGTTGTTTGTTCCTCCCGCACAGCCTCAAGGTGGCTTTTGCACATAAACAATTTGTTAGTTGGGAATATATTTAATTTAATTTAATTTTTATTGGCATTTAATTTGCATTTTTAGTGCAGTGCATGACCACATAACCTAGGGTTTTCCAGATCATACAAGTTCAAGGGCCATAGTGGAATAATCTCGAAAAGTGATTGAAAGGTGTCTGTGTCTGTGTGTGTTGGAGGAAGGGATGGAGAAAAGGCAGGGAGGCAAAAAGCAGGAGAGTTAAATAAACATGGAAGGGCAGAGGGTGCTTCTCAGTGCAAAATTTTAACTCAGTAATTTTCCAGCACCTTTCTTTGTCACTGTTCCATCTGACTGTTCTGTAAGGTTTTTGTCTCCTTAATCTGCTAAGAGGCATAAGGAGAGAGAAATTCTTGCATCCCTGGAACAGAATCTCAACCACAGATTCTTATGCCATTTAGGACAATTGCAAGCTATGAGATGGAAGTTTATGACCCTACAGAAGGTAAAAGTAAACATTACTAACTGTCTCTCCCAGCCATTAGAGCAAATCAGTCCTTCATGGAACTTTTATTACTTAAGTGACTTGAAACCATAAACAAAAGCTAATAGTGATCCAAGAGCAAATGCATTCAGAGAGCCTCGATTTTTGCCCTTCTCCCTATTTCTAACTTTAATGATTCTATCCAGAAGTTTAACACATTTTCCAACCCAAGAAAAAGCCCATTTTTTAAGAAAAGGGCTTCAATAGCCTTTCTTAGTAAAAAGAAAGAAGAACGTCAACTGACTGTGATAAAATTTGCATTAAAACACCATTCCATCCACGGTCAGCTGAGCAATTGCCAGTGATTTCCAAGGGGTTGGACAGAGCTGAGCAGCCAGCCAGTCACCAAGTTTTTCTGAGTGGTTTTTCTTTTATTTTGTGAAGATTAATTTCAGGGAAAAAACCTGAGAATCAATCTCTCTTTCTCTCACACACACACACGAAAAGCTATTATAATTTTACTAGATTTTTTTTTTTTTTTAAATAGAAGATTATTATGACATCTTGCTTGGTATTTATTTTGCCACCAATTTAATATAGATTGAGAAGTTCTAAGCCAGAAATGAACAAAAAAGCATGTCTGTACCACCACAGTCCCAGCAAATAGTTCCCAGTGGGGAAGTATTCAGACTGCAGAGCAGTCTCCTCAAAAGAGACTGTTGGAAGCCATTTTGACCAAGACATTAAAAGACAGATGAAAGAAACTTTCTAGGCTACCTCATGAATACAGTGACCTACCAAAACTTTCCCTGTTACCAGTCAATGAATCAGTGGATAGTGGATGCCTGAAAGCAGATACACATCAAAGACGTGGTTACATTTTACTATTTTTTTTCTATCAGGAAAGCTAAAAATAGTGAGCCAGCTGCTGAGCATCTCTGGGAGGCTAAAACTCACTGGAGAATCCCTGCTGATGTCAGAAAGTAGGAGAGTAGAGTTTAATGAGTCTAAAAATCCCAAACAACAACTACTTTTGCCTTCAAAAGTAGTGGACTAGAACATTATATAAGGATGATGGTACTAGATCAGACAAAGTCCACCTCATTCAATATGCTCGCTCCAGTGGTGGCCAGAAGCAGATGCCCTGAAAAGATTATAGGCAGAGGATGTGCATCATGCCTCCTCTGGGTATTCCTCTCAGATTTCAGCCTCGTGGCTCAGGGACTTCTGGTCCAAATGTGATCTCGGCATATTCAGTAATCACTTGATGAAACCGAATCTCCCATTTTCCACAGCCATTTGCTATGTTTTAATATTTCCATTTGTGTTTTGTCTTTTGTTTTTCTCCTATAAACAGATTTAAGGGTGCTTGCTTGTTTGCTTGTTTTGTGGGTTTTCTTATAATTTATAATGCATAACTTTTCCAGGAAAAGTAGTAGACCCCTGCCTACTAAGCTTCAGTCTTAAAAACATTCATTATAAGAGCCTACTTCCAGAACCACCGCAAATCTGATTTTGTTGAGCAGTCCAAAAGGTGAATCAAGAGGTTACAGGTTTAGAAGTGTCCTACAGGGCTCCCAGTATCTTACCAACCCATTTACAGATCCAACTATTCAAGACCCAAGTACATCAGCTGGCAGAAATTTTGAGTTGGAGTGTTTCTCAAATATTTTGGTTCCTGTAGAACAACATTGCTCAATAGGGAACTAATTTATCACGGAATTTCTTCTCTAATCTACCTCTGCTGATAAACCAAATTTCTCATGATAATACGTTCTGCATGATAATTGGATAATACCCATCGGAATGCTAAATAATTTCTCTGACCCTCAGAAAAAAAGAAAGTTTGCATACACTCCTTTCACCCCTTCCCCACCCTCCCCTGGCCAAGGACTATAAAATCTTTGCAATGTCCTTACATTTTCAAAAGTGAAAATACAAGGTTTTGAGCTAATTTTTTTAAAATGGAAATCAGAAGCCAGGAAATAGCAGAATTTAAATTGTGTCTATAGCAAAACTATATTAATATATGTATGCTTTATAGAAGATGTGAGTTATATCATTGCACACTATTTTTCCTTTCCATGTACTTCAGCTTCTCTCACTGGACTGTCTTTGTTCCAATCTTGTACAGCTCCCAGCAGATCAGCAACCTCATCAAAATAAATCCATGCATCCACTTTCTCCAGTATAACTGGAGTATTCTCCATCTGAATTGAAACGTGTGATACCATCACCATATGATTTAATTGCAACAGATTAGGTTTATCAGGATATGCAGAATGTTATGTTATAGCTAAAGCAGCAGGAATTCTTACCTTGGGAAAGGGACAAAAGAAGGAAAACCAGAAATTTTTTATCTAGCTGTTATTAGGTAGCCCAGGTGCTGGATGTGCCTGAGAGGCCCACATCTTCCTCCCAGCCCCTGACATGCATACAACTCTTCCTCACACCACTCAGACTCTAATTGTTCAGTACTTTTTTTCCCTCTCCTCTCTCTACAGAAAGATTTCAGAGTTGCTTCTCACCAGGATGCATGCTGTAAGAATTCCATGCCCAAAGATGATGAGGACATGTTTTGTAGATGCATGCTGCAGCTTGAAGTTGCCTTACTAAGCTTAACAGCTAAACAGATAAAATTTAGCATCAACAGCTCGCGCAATTTAACGTCGCAGTGAGTTAACACGACATTTGATGACTCATGGTCAGCTCAGTCCAACTGCTGAAAAACCCTCCTCAGTGACAACCTGCTGACATGCTGGACTAGCTAATGGCTGTGTTACTCTACCTCTTGTCTTTGCCCTCCATGGAGTACAGCCAGCTATCCGCAAAGTCTTTCATCCGCTCTGCATTTCCATGTCTAAGACTTTCACAGTTTTTGAGCGGATGCCCTGAAGCCATATCACTGCCCCTTTGGCTATGATTCCTGCAAACTCATGGAACTTTGTGTCCCCAGAAGAACTCCACTTGCGAAGGCTTTACTTGCAGCTCACGTCCCACACCAGGAAGGACTGCACGACACCAGTCTTCCCCCTTACACACGGTTTTGTACTGTGTATCACTTTGTGAATGGAAGGACAAACACAGAGCTGCTTGCAGCTACTGTTTGTCCTGGTTTTGGTCAGCATTCAAGACTCTTGTGTAGGTCTTTGCAAATTTGGAGACGGCTTGGAAAGGTGGTGGTGATTTAGTGAGCCTTGTGTGACAGGACATGTTGTGACACTTTGAAATGCACATCCAGGGGTGTCCCTGTTCCAAACTGTTTGTTTAAGGTACGGCTACGTCCCTTTCTTCAGGTGCAAAAAGGAAAGGACAGTGTCTTAATATCAATGGGTTGCTCTAAGGCTCTTTCCAGTAGTAAAAAACAAAGCATGTGTCAAGAAGGATGTTCAAAAATCAGGGAAAAGGGTACCACTGTCATTAATAAGGCTGATGGGAAGGCTCAGCATGAAGAGGGAGTACCATTCCCCAAACCTGTATTCCAGGAGGTGGAATACAAAACCTGGAGCGAGAGAGATATTACCAAACTCCTGTATTATGCAAGAAATAAGAGCTTGCTCTATCTGGCTGGCAAAATGGAAAAAAAAAACCCTCCACATAGATAGGATTGCTAGCTACATCCCTACAGTAAATATCAAGGAGAAAAGAAGCATTTAAAATAAAGGACAATGTTGCACAAGGACAAATAAGTATAAATTGACCATGAATAAATTTGATTTGGGAATTAGAAAAAGCTTTCTAACCATCAGAGGAGCGATGCTCTGGAACTGCTTTCCAACAAGGATAGTGAGAGCAAACGACCTAATTAGTTTAAAGATGAGGCTCGATAAACTTATGAAAGGGATTATGTGATGTGGTTGTCTGCAGTAGTAGGGAATGGATCCTGATGAGCCAGGATTTCCCCCCAGTCCTGTGTTCCAGGCTGCATCCTGTCAACCTAAATCCTCCTCTGCAGTGCAGTGATTTACCAGGCATCTTAGAGACCACCCGATTCTAAAACAGGAGTGGCTTCCTTTTTTCCAAAGATCATACATTTCAACTTATGTCGAGAGGGAACATCTACTACTGAAAATGCCAGCAAAAAAGAGGAGTGAAAAAAAGAAGAAGAAAAAAGCTCCTAGAAATCTTTATAGATGGTGGGAAATGAGGAACGTAGACTTTTGTCATTGAAATAAAGGTGGGGGGAAGAAAGGGAAGATTATTTCTATTGGAAACTTGAACAAAGTACTGCATTACTTTGATAAATAAACATATACACAGGAAACCATTTTGATATTTAATAAAAATCAGTCAATGCATTTGTAAGTTTTGTTCCAAAATGTAACACATCTAGATAAGCATATTAGTCATGCAAACCATATTTTCTGTTCAACTCTGAAAACTGAGAGCAGCACTCTTGGCTACCTAGCAATTTCAGGTGAATCACAGAACTGTCAATTCACACAATTACTATGAAATGAAGCCTGTGAGGTCAGCTTATCCAACCAGATACCAAAATGCACGGTGTACGTAAAGCATTTAACTTTTTTTTGTCCAATCCTTTCCCAGAAACCTCCAGAAAAAAAAGGAATCTACATTTTGGAATCATAGTGCAATATAAATTGCCTCAGTCTGAATCCCATTAAATATTAGGGTGGCAGGTGAAGAAGATTTAGAATATAACCACTCCTCCTTTTTCAATAAAAAAGCCTTATACTATACTTCTGCAAAGTTAAAGCTGTCCCAGGATTTTCCCAACAGCAGTCTTGATATTAGCCATTATTTTTTCCTTAAGATAACTGATAAAGTTCCCGGGAAAGATCAGTCTTGATATGCAAAGCAGTTTCACACTGCAAGGGCAATTATTTTCTGATAAGAATATAGAGCAAGTACCTCTGGGGTCTTGAGAGATCTTAAGGGTGTCACAGACTAGCCACACAATTCACAGTGGGTTTATGGCTGACCACTCCAGCAATGTTTCCCATCCACGTTTCTCAGATTAGATCACTTCAATCATGGCTATTAAAGCCATGGGGACAAACCTCCGCATGTCTATCATTTCCAAAAGAAAAAACAGGCTGCACAGACACAGTCCAGGGTGTCAGGTCTCATCTCAGCCTTCATCTAACAAAGCTGTACTCTATACAGAACACAATAGCTGATGAGTACAGTGTATTAAACTTCCTAAGACATAAGGTTTTCTACCCATGGTGCATGATTCCCCTTCTGCACCACTGGCACTGAAAAGAGAGAAACTGTTATCCCTATTTCACAGATGTTGGAGGAATATCTGGAAAAGAGCAGGAGAACTCTGTCTTTCTCATCTATGCATAGAGTACTTAGTAGGTCAGGACTGTTTATCCTAGATACCAAGTTAAACCCGGTATTTTGCCTCTTTCAGCTTTTCCCAACTTGTCCATAGTGCATTTTACCTTCTCTCAACTGAGTCCATAAAGAGATTTGGGATCTTTTCTGAAATGGAAGATGTTCTACAGCTACAAGCTGTTATAGCAACCAGCCTGCCTACTGCTCTCCTGGGCACCTGCATTATGCAGAGCTTGGTGTTCTCACTCTTCGCTTCAGGATTTGGTGTGACACTTCTGAAACACAGCAGACTAGAGATAGGATATTTAAAAGAGATAAAATCCTTAAGATGAGCTTCAAAAACTTAACTTTTTCCGAAGTTATCAGGAAGAGAAGATTTGAGACCTAAAGAGATACGGATATGTTGGAGAGAAGCGCAGAGAGTAGGATGGATGTAAAGGAGTCAGGATGATCCTGTGGCAAACATTAGTGTCTGCACACTTTGTCCCTCTTGCTTTGGTTTTTACATGTTAAGAAAGAGAAATGGGTTCCTCTGTAAAACCTGTCCTCCATCTCACTTTCAGTACGCACAACCAGCTCTCAGTCAATAGATTAACCATGTCTCTCTGATTTTGGTCTGTGGAACAGGGCTGATCTTTCCAAATGCCTAAACAGTTCTTGAACCTTTGAACTCCTCCACGAAGAGCGAACAGCTCCTTCCTTCCCTCCCACTACAATGTCAAACTCTTTTCCTAACTCCCTCTTCTGCCACATGACATTCCCGAGTTTTACTTTAAAGATGAGCCTGTTCTGGAATCACACACACACCCTCCCCATTCTTGCAGGAACAGAATAACATATACTCTGAAGCACACTTAAAGATGTTTAAATGTATGTGTAATGGCTCATCATTCTGTATCTTTATGAGACAAAAAATGAATGTCAGAATCTTCTTTAAATTCTCTAAACTCACTCAGGAATCGCTTTCTCAAATCACTCTGGAAACTTCACCCAATGTTTTATGCCTTTACTTATGCCCTTTTAAAAGCTGCCAAGCTGCATCCTTAAAGCTTGGGCTTTATTCCACCAATTTTGTGAACACAAGCCATTTGTGACTCAATTCCCTTAGGCAAGCAAGAGTCCAAGAATAAAAACATACACTAACCCAGATGATTTCAAGGAGGTTACTTGGGAATAGGGAAAGAGAGGGAAGAAGGTGCAAGGCCAAAACAGTGACATTATTCCTGAAAGAAAAGTCACAAATTTGATGTTTGTAAGGAGCTTTGTTCTGAATCAAAAGACTGTGACGAATCTTTCTGTCCAAGGAAGGAGGCAAAGGGAACAAAAAATCTCAAAACAAAGCTTCATTTTTGTGCAAGTTGTTTCTCTGTCTGTGTCAGTAACCTACTGCTGCATCTGTAAGTCCACATTGTGGACAAAGAATAATTTCCATTTTCACCTCTGAACTTGATTTGTTCTGAAATCTTAGTGTTAAGTTTTGAGCAGCTGAAGGGTCATTCTAAGAAATCTCTGGGAAAGGAATAAGTGGAGTCTAATCCACCCCCAATCTTTCAATTTTATGTCAATGACACTAAACACCAAGTAAAGACTTCCAAAATACTGAAGTCACTGCAAAGTGGCATTCTATTTAGCTCAATACTATTTCTGAGAAAGGAGCTCATGCACTTAAGTTCAGGCATTTCAGACTTAACTACTGCTAAAATCAGAGAAGATACAAGGATGCTCTGTCACCCAAACTATGTATTTGCCTTTATAATGATTAGGTCAGCAAAAAGGTGGATGGCCAATTCCTTTCCTGCCCACTCTCCACCTTTCCATGTTCTGGCTCAAGGCTTTGATTCCTGATGTCTACTGACAGAGTTGATTTAGGACGGGTTGCTTACAGATCCCATCTGCTTTGCAGCAGCAGATGTCAGGCTCTTTCAGGAAGGATTTGGCAGCATCTTCTCCACTATTGGTGTGGATCAACCACCATGGCTGCAGGAAATATTAAATAACAGAGAGAGAGGCTGAACACAGCAGACTGGTCCCTCTATGACACAGATAAATACACACTTTGAGCACAAAGCCTTTATTCCCGCTCTTTTCCCTCTGTCCCTTAGATCAAGCACACCAGGGCTTGCACATGCCTTGCATTGATGGCCAGCAGGTTGGAACTTGAATGCAGGCTGAGATCCAGGTTCCTTACACAGTGCAGAGGTACCCTGAGGCATTTGGGGAAAAGCTACAGTAAGACAAATCCGCTTGTTTTCGGCACAGAATACAGACAAAGCGACAGATTATCTGGATGGGGAGCAGTTGGCCTTGTTATAGAGTATGGGGAGTGAGAGCAAAACTAGGCTCTGGGCCTGACCAAAGTTTGGCTCTAGTCCTCCATGGCTTTATTTCTGTTGCAGCTACAGATGTGTGAGTCCACAATTTAGTAATAATATACTTCTTGACTGACCTTTTCTGGCAAGTTAATGACAGGAGGGAGTAATAAGGACATGCTTTTTAATCTAACGTCAGTCAATAATAGTATACAACTAACAGACTTAGACATCATACATTCAATAATTGTTTTTACTTAAAGCCCTTACAGTTTGCCCACTGAGACACAGCATGTCAGCAGCAGTGGCTGCCTATTGATAGGCACTGGTGAGACATTTATTCATACCTCTCTGGCTACTTTATCTTCTCCCAAAGCATCCGTCACTCTAGGATCTAAGCACTGAGATATACATTCATTTATACACACACACATTTTGGCTCAGACGCCTCAGAAGCTGGGATCATTATACGTTTCTCAATAGAAAGCCAGCTCCCCTACAAGTACACCCGTTTATTTCACTTCATTTCAAGAGGAGATTATTTATGTCTTCTAATACCTAGAAATCTCAACCAGAATCGGTACTTCCTTCATGTTAAGAGGCACATGCATACCTGGGACCACATTCAGATAGGTTGAACACAAAGCTTTTTCTTAAATCAATGTGTCTTTATTGCTTTTCAGAGGACTAAATAAAATACTGAAGAGGGAAAGTGTGAATAAGAACCACTCAGAACTCCAGAAGGATTGAATCGAGCAGGATATGGCCTCAATCAACGGCCGAAGAGTTGAGGGATCCCTGCACCAAGTCCCATAATGCTATGACAGAAACATTTCCTCACCCAAAATCACCCATCTGGGAGCAGGATTAGAATTTTTTGCCACCCAGAACTGGTCCAGAGCACCCATCAGATATAACAGCCACTCAAGCATCAGTAATTTCAGAGAACAAAGAACGTATTACCAGGGGTTCAGTAAGAGCTAAGATATCTAGAATGACTACAATTAAGTATTTTTTATTTTCATATGAGCATTATTCTTTTTATTCCTTTTGATAGGGGGCAGGAGAGGCACATTAATAGTTAGTTATTTAGATAGTAGCTGCCCTGGGGTTAAACTGCTAAAAACACCCATCTTGCTTGTTATCCTTATTTT
Source organism: Falcunculus frontatus (assembly GCA_013398115.1). NCBI lineage: Eukaryota > Metazoa > Chordata > Aves > Passeriformes > Falcunculus > Falcunculus frontatus. The sequence goes on from VZRV01002087.1 coordinate 1,052,600, forward strand.
GTTGGAAAGATTAGGTTCACCTCATTTTACATGGGAAAGATGAATGACCCAGCTCACCAGCAAGGTCTAAATTGCAGCCTTTTGCAGGCCGAAGTCTTCCACCACTTACTCTTGTCACAAACAGCACCCTGAAATCCATTTAGTTTCATTTACAGCAGATTAATTTCTCTCTGACCTTTGCCTCTGATGCCAAACAGGCCTGAGACAGACAAGAGCTTCGGAACAGTAAGTGCATTTGATGATGTCAATCACTGGACCTCCGGGATATTCTTAACTTCTTGTGTGCCATAACACCACACAGGAAACATTTCTCCTGCTTCTGGATGTCATTGTCCACACCAACCATGTTGTTGCCAAACAAGCCCTACACAGCCCCCACATGAACGCCCATAAATGAAAGTGGAATGCAAATATTTTACTTATTTTAAACTTATCTTCAAATCTCATTCCACACCTCCTCTCACAATCATGTTTATTTTAGTTAGGTTTAATTTTTTAGGCAAATTCCTTATCACAGGGGTCATACTGTTCAAATTGCTACTTCAGCAATTTTATTGCCTTATTGCCATTTGCCTGCCATTACCCAGTGGGCCTTGAAGCATCATTAGTTTGCTTTCAAGCCTCCATCTCTCAGAAGAAGAACAAGTTGTAGTCATTCCTCATAAGGAAAAGAACAGCCAAATTCAATGACTGCCTGTCATATTCCACACTAGAAAGGTCTCCCTTCCATTCACTTACACCAAGAGTGAAATCATCTGAATTGGATTCACACTGAATGAACGGAATTCAATTCACACTAAGTTCACACTGAATGAACTGAACTGAATCCAGAACAGAGATTTTGTCCAGAAGAGAAGCAAGACAGTTTTCTTTCCCAGGCACAAGGGCTGTGCGTGGTTGGAGGCTAGGAGCTACTTTTGTAGTAGTACTTTCCAAAGGGAGCAGAAGCTATTCACATCCACTGCCGGAGTTCTTTTCATGGCTGGACTTCTCCAAGACAGAAAAGCAAGGCTAAAAGAGAGCGAGGGCAGCTAAGTTACAAGGTGTGGCTGTGTTCATCTGCAGTACTTCTCTCCCAGCTCAGCAGTGCACATGAGCATGGCGGGAGTTGGACTCCTCGCTATTTCCAGGGCACCACCTGGCAGAGCTGCAGGACTTCTCATGTCACCTAGCCCCAGTGCCAGCCTCTTCCTGCAGCACGACGCAAGTCCTTCAGCTTTTTTTCTCTCCTCCATGAATTTTTCATGGGGACTTCAAGGTTTACTGCAGCAAGTTAGACATTTCCATTAAAGAGAACACCCTGAGTGGAATCAGAAACGTCTTTCCAGTCTCTGTTCAGGAAATTCTTTTGCAGAGTTGGCAATTGCTTGTGGAAAATTATTTTCCAGAGCACATTCAGACCCTCTTCCTCTAGCCATATGCTAAGAAATCACGCTTCATAGTCTGAAAGGCCCAAAACAATTTGAAGGTCTGTCATTTCTCTTTTCTCACAGCTGTAAAAATTCTTAAAATAAGACCTCGATTACCAGAAGAACATACATTTAAAAAAAAAACCCAAACAAATAACAAGAAAATAAAGGGAAATTTGCACAACTGAGTCATTTCTTTCAGCATGTCTCTCGAAATTAATAACGTCCCTCCTCCAGAAGATCCAATTCCTCTTCTTGGAAAAAAGTGCATTCATGTAGGTAATTCTCACCTTCATTTTTAACTGCTGCTTGTTACAGTTGGGAATAAACACAAACTTGCAGCAATGGGACCGGTTTCTGCTACTTATCTGTTTCACTAAGCACTCCCACATCACTTTACACTTTGAACAATGTCTCCGACTAGTTCATCACTGTCTCTTCCGTTGACCGATATTTCAGAATCCATTTTGTTTAGCAACTAGTGCAATAGGTCCACTGATTTCAGGTGGTGCACCACTACTTCAAAATGATAGGTTAAAACAATAATGAAATCTGAACATAAAAGCGCATTTTCTCAAATACTTCCCTATATTTCGTTGTGTATAGAACAGTGACTTTCAAGAAACATTATTAGCCTTCACTGGAGATGATTTCTTTATTTAAAAGAAATCTTGCCAGAGATGGAATAGAGTTGTTTCAAACTCTGTCAACTCTTTTTTAACTTCCTATATCAGGTTTTTAAGCACATGAGAGAAGCTCTAAGTGTATTGTTCTCCTTTACAAAAGGCCCTGAACAAACCGGCATAAATATTAAGAGTAGCATGTAATATTGCATGCCTATGAATTTATATGCATGACACTCCAGGCACAGAAATTCATGGAGAAACACGGATACGCTCTGTTGTACCAAAACAGTATTACTTAGCACTAAAGTAGTTCTTTTTAATTAAAAAAAAAAAAAAAAAGATTGAGAAACTCCCCATAGCTGACGTAAGATTCAGATCACAATTATGACAGAAAGAGGAGCCAGAAGTTCCATGCTTGGTTCCAACTGCTAGGTCATACTCAGCCATCTGATGGGGTATGATTACGTTGACTCCACTCTAACCAGGAGTTTGTGTTTCTCATGAGCACGTGTTAAGAAGACATCAGACAAGGCTGAGTTTGTTTAGAGTTCACCTAGTACCCACCCGTTTCGTACTCTTCTGACTAACTGCCCTGGGAAAGTTGTTTTATTTTAAAGTAGATACATTGAAGGGTAAAGTCTTGCCTACACCACCAACACATGCCTGCCTCTCACTTTTATCTGGGGGTTCTACAGCCTAGTTTACAGAAGAACTTCAGTTTTCACGTGTGGGTTGGAGTTTCATTGGTTTTCCCTTGGTGGCTCCTTTTTAGATATGAACAGTCCCTCATGGTGCAGAGCCTACAGAGCAATTGTGGAAGTAGAACCGAAAAAGGAAAAACAAAATTTAAAGTGTCTTGATAGAAAAGAGTTTAGAACTTTCTCAGTCTGACTGCTTGAAAAGTTGTCCCTCTTCTCTGCCCATCTCCAGCTGAAGAAAGATGCCACAGACCTACTATGTGTGTCAAAGTTACAAAAACTGTTTGTCACGTTAGACACAATACATATCCACAACAAGAGAAGACTTCCAAGTTCCTCCACCATTACCATCTACAAGTAAGAATTGGGCATTAATCAGGAAGTTCTGCATTTCCCCAGAACAAGTAACCTAGAAACCAATGCCAGGTCTCTTGATTCCCTTCCCACCCCAAAAAAATCCAGCATTCAAGGGGAGAAACAAGTATCTTGTTTCCACCTTGGAGCTACATGATTCACTTCTAAGCTCTGAGGTGGCCAAGGACAGATGACTTGGAGGAGACAGTTGACATGCAGGAGATTTGCAGGGAGCAAGGTAAGGATGAATCTTTCATTTCTCGTGGGGAAATCTGAAACCTCACTGCAGTCTGTAAAAACAGTTTCCCGAAGCCTCTGCACACACTGTTGTTTTCACAGGTATACCGTGTACCACAATAAAAGTATTTCAGGCCCAGAAAAACACTGATCTCTCAGCCTCACTGCATTGCTACAGCTGTTCCAGAGACTGTGCTTCAAGTCTTAAGTAATGGTACCCCATCTTGCTCCTAGATCTCTTCTGACTTATTTTCAAAGGACAGATCTTGGTTTCCGGACAGTGGCCGATTCTGTAATTATGTGCATTTAAATATGAAGGGGGGAATCAAGTGCAATTTTAAGGGCATGTGGATTTGGTCTTCTGCCAAAGTGCTTTATTCTATAATGAACTCTTCCTTTTAAGCCACTTTGCAGACACTTTGGTCTGAACCCAATATCAATAATATAGGTTAAATTTCACATGCTTAACAATATTTAACCCTGGGGCCTCTTCTTGGGCTGTTAAACACCAGCCTGGGGTACTGGGACAGCAGGTGAAAGCCAGGAAGGCAGGCCACTGACGGATAACTTTTAAAAAGAGAAAGGAACACCTTCACCTGTGCCGTATGAACTCAGCATTACAAATGGTAAAGCAGACCTTCTCTTTCAGACTGTTTGTAGTCACATTTAAATAGTCAATAATTCATCACTTACAGAGAGAATGTTAAATGCAGAAAGCAGCAGAATGTAAATTGAAATGGCTAATCCTTTTTAGCATGATCCATTAACACCAAAATATTAAAGGTGAATGAGAAGAGACTTCATAGGCGAGTGCATTGGCCTTTTGCCTCTGAGGAAAGGTCTGTACTCAAAGCTTCATTAGGTTACACGCATAAGTGGGTCACACTGGTCTAACAGACATTTGTCCATATCACAAAACCAGTGACAGTCTGCAAGTACAACCTAGAGCCTCCTACAAAGCCAAGGTTACAAGAGGACCCTGTTCAATTCTATGCATCCCCCAAGCTGTATGTGATCTGAGCACACTGCTTTGTTTCTTCGGCTCTGCCTCCCATCTGCAAGGGGATAGGAACTGCTGTGCGGCTCCACAGTGCTGGAAGGGTTAGGAAGTTAAACCAAGTGCTTAGGGATTGTCATCATAGGGGAAGGGAGAGGATATTAAAAGTGGAAATGACACTATCTAGAATAATGATGTCGCTCTATATGAAAACTGGGATGCAGCAGCTGAGCTGGAGAGTAAAGCAGCAAGAGAGGATGGAGCTTAGGATGTAGTTTTACACTTTTACTCTGTTTTTGTTTAAAATCCTACAGAAAAGATTAAAACTCTAACAGAATAGTGTGAAGTCAGAGACAAAGCAGCTTAACAAGTACTCCCTGTTGATTTGGCACGACAATCTCCAAACCCTTAAAGCAAATCAAAAGATCAACTGTCCCATTTTAACCAGGATGCTGAAAGACTAAAGGACCAGCTCTGAATGCAGGCGTTAGAAACTTTCAGAGCTTGAGCTTAACCTATTCAAATTGAACACTGACATCATCTCAGATGTTCTCTGCACAGCCAGAGGTTTGGTGTCAGAATAATGTTTTCAATTGTTTGTTGAGATATTAGAGTTCTAAAGAACTAAAAAATATTACAAGACCAATATTTCAGAATGGAGCCCGAGGGGGTTTTTTTGGGCTTTGGGTGTACTCATCTGGGACTGTACTCATTCATCTTCTCTCCAAGACAACTTATTTACTCCAAGATTTTTTTGGGTGTTCGTGATTTGGATCCCTCCCACCGCACCACCACTTTTGCTTGTGAAATCTGTGCTCTGAAGCCATTTCTTCCCAGGCAGTGCTCCAGAACATAGCATTTCTACTGGGAAATGACGACTGCAAACAAACATAGCGTCTACTTAGCAACAGAGAGAAAAAGAAAGAGAAGTGGGTTTTCTTTTACTTTTTATAAAAGACGCAATAATCTCTCACCTGAAGAGTAGTATAAGTGCTTCTCATAAAACATCATAAAACAATACAGTCCTGTAAAACCAAACAACATGTCAAAGCCCTATTTATTCCTTTCATTAACCTGATCTAATCCCAAGAAGTTTCTAATGGAACACGCATTGAATTGATGAGTCTTCCTCTAGATCCTCGACTTACCCAAAAGACATGGAACAAATATAAATATATCTACACTTTACACTCAGTCTTAATTTGTTCAAAGCTTGGAAGAGCTTAAAAACCCACTAGTGCCTCATGGAAAACTAACAAATATTCCATTTAGAGAGGTTTTGGCTGCTTACACCCTTGTTTTTCTTGTGGCATCCCCTTCCCCCACGGCAAGGACTCACTCACATTGAGGATAGGAGAATTTTAGTGATATTTGCAGTGGAAGGGCCCTGCCACCCAGCCAAGACCACCCCCTGCTAATGGACAACAGTTGCCCATAACCTTCTGTTGTAGAATAAATAATCAGGTAAACTACATTTCCTGTTTCCAAGACCTCCCCACTCACCATATAACAAGAATACCAAAAAAACTAAACCAAACCAACAAACAAAGAAAACCCCAACAACAAATAAATGAAAACCAAACAACAACAACAAAAAAATCCCCAACCAACAAACTGCCATGCTTTTTCTTTTCCACAAGGGAAACATATTTATCAGATTTAATTAATATGTTCTCCCCGACCTCTGTAATGTTCCCCACAGTGTTTTCTGCTGTCTAGTTTCATCCCCAGCTCTTCATGAGCCCCAGTTCAGAATCCAGCTCCGATTTAACTACATTTTTTCAAAGGTCTTGCTGCATGAGATTAGGCTGGAGGAAAGCAGGCTGTGATCACTGGAAGGGAAGAGTCCATTGAGGAAAGAATCCTTCAAATTTTAAGCAGGGAACTTTGTGTTGGAAAATAAATGGATGTGTTTGTTCTAGTTCAGCCTGGGAAGAACAGGCAAACATGCTTCATCTCTACCAGAAAGCAAACGTTAGCAGGGGTGTTGCTCTGTGGAAGGCAGCAAAAGTATATAAGCAGATGGTGTTTGAGCATTTAACCACCGCAATCCAAGCATGACTTGGCAATGAGCGTACTCAAGGCCCTGTTTACCCTAGAGCTTTGGACAGCGCAGCTGCTACTCCAGTTCTGGTCGAAATTTTCAAGCACAGGTATGCTTGGTGAGGGACATGGATCACTATCCTGGATGGGCAAGAGGCACTGTCTCCAAGTCAGCAGCACACTCTGCACAAAACCTCTCCAGGCTCTCTCCATTGCTGGTCTGCATTCTAATCCTAACTGAGATAGCTGTTTAATTGGTATTTAAGAAATAAGTGATATTTGGCCTATTCACACTCTGTCAACCAGTATTTAAGGAGCTGGCTGCTTTCTCAGCAATCAGAAATGTAAATGTGCTTTAACTGCCCAGCTGTAAACTTCATTCTACTCACGCCCTTCTCACACATTCCTTCTCCACTATCTGCATGAGACTGAGAAGACGATGTTCAACAGAACACTGTCCTCTGCCCAGGATGTAAATAGTTATGGATGTTTGGAGATGCTGCTTACACATATCATAAAGGTGGGAAGAAAGAAGGATTGTCTATAAAGGAATAGAAACCAGGGAAGTAACCAACACCTCCACATGTTCAAGCAAGAACATTATTCTCTGAATGAATTGACAGTGATTTAGTCTAAACCTATTTCAGCAAACATTCTACTTGGGCATAAAGGCCAACCTGGTAGACCTCTTTTTCTCTACTGCAAAGTCACACCCTAACCTCCAAAGTCAGATCCCAAGTACCCCCTATTTCTTAAGCAGCCAAATATAAACAAGTACAAAAACAAAACCAAATTGCCTTAACGTCACATAGCCTGCAGTGCAATGGTGAGATGATCCCTTGCCTCCCATTACCCACCCCAATAATTCTTTTATATGGAGTGTGAAATAATTAGGAACAGCAAAAATAATTTAGGAAACAAGAAGAAACTAATTGTATAAGCTTGTTTTGGGAAAACACAAAGGACAAAAGCAAACCTGGTAGAGATGCTGACAGATACAGTACCAGTATATTAAAGCCCACACATGTATTAATAATAAGCTAACTAATGGTCCCTTGCACAATACACAATGAATTTACTGCACAGCAGCCTGCTGCTGTGCTGCACTGTGGCTACACACCACAGAGAAGATCACGGTTTGTGAAGCAGGAAAGTTTAATATTGTGTCCAGTCCAATGACTTTACACTGTGGTTTGGGAGAGACCAAGGTTTCAGAGTGCAGCTCTGGGAACCCAAAAGTCTCCAAGCCAGAAATGCTGCTGATTACATCCTCTGGATCTGGGTGAGTTGCAATCTACCTCAATGCCCACTGCCCCAAAGTGTTAGATTCACCTACCAAGAAACAGCATTACTACACAGCAGCGCTGCTCAGGCCTTTTAGCTAATGCTGTGGCTAAAACTCCAGGGGTTAAATTCATCTTCCTGCCTTCTCAACTGAAGTAAAGGATGTTCTCCATCAGTAATACAAGTCAATGGAAACATATCGAAGGTCCTTTTCCTTTCCTCAGAGCATGCTGGTGAAAGAGGAGATTACTTTTGCTTGCTAAATGGGGAAACCGAGGTATGGTGGTGACTGGAAAACTCATTGAAAATCACACAAGTGGTTGAGGCTGTGGGCATACGAACCAATACTTACCGCACCCGTGTCCTACCTTGACAGATCAAAGGTCTTCAAAAACCAGGAAGAAAGACAGACAGCCTGAGGTCAGCATTTGTCCCTGACTTACAAGCATGACACCTACCTGACTGGACCAGCAAACTCTGACCTTAGGCAACAAAAGTTAACAGCACGTTATCAGTAGGCCAGACCACATTATCACTTTAAGACAGACTTTTGCATTCTCTTTCACATTGTTTTGCACTGTATCTACCTGTGACCAGAACAAATAGATACAACGTGTGGATTTGCAGATGTGGACAGGGGTCTGAACTGCTCACAACCATTCTGAAAGCCTCTGTGCTCCAGGGTAAACAGTCCCACAATGAGGAGGCTAAAAGAGACTGCAAATTTGGCACTTGTCTCACTGAAAAAAACAGCCTACTTAAACAGATATCCTTTGGGGGGTCCAGTCCTGTACATTTTTATACTCAACCAATGCTAAAGTTGCTGTCTATACAGTCCAGCTTTGATCTGCTTGCAGGATGTTGTTTTCTCCATCAGCTCAACTTCACTGGATGAGCTTAGCCTGTATCCTGAGTTTTAGCTCTTAAAAAAAGCCCTCTGTTCTTTGAGTCACTCTCTCAAAGAAAATTGCAAATTACACTTGATCCTGCAGAATTACTTTCCCTGATTGCAAGCTTCCTAGCTCAACACATTGGTTTAGAAACAATGCACTAACATACTTTGAAAGCTCCTTACAGTTTTTTTTCTGACCTAATGGCACTCACTGAGGCCTGTTCTCAACCTCACCCAAGCTGCCTACCCAAAACTCCCCAACCACTTCAGTGCATTACTGCTCCTTTCTCCAGCACCTACTGCAGCTGCAGCTGCTGTTTGTTTACCCACCTGGTGCAAATCACTCCAGCAGTGGCTGAATGTCAGTGCCAAGGCTAAAGGTCTCCTCTGCGTGTATGCAGAGTTTTGTAAAGCACTTCAGGATCAAAGATGTCAGTGAAACACAAGGATATTATAAAAGCCCAGAGTTTCCTCGCAGCCAGCTTGTCAACTAATTACAGTTGTGTGCTTTTCTGAGAAGCTCAGAAAGGTATCAAGAGCAAAACCCCATGGCATCCTCTGACACTGACAATGCTGTAGCTGGGAGTGCTGCCATTTTTTATGCTTTCAGGACTGTCTTTGAACTGAATGTGAACTTGCATAGATATGTGCCTGATGCACAAGTCAAGTGCACCAGTGCAGTGATCCACCACACTTTCCATCACTTTACACTTAACTGCATGCCAAGTCTCCATAAATTACACTTGCCGCTTTCCAGTCTGCCTCTGACAAGAGCACAGTTGACCTCCGTGTCACTTGTGCCAGCGGCGCAGAGCACAGGAACAGCTTGGATGGAGGACTGCTCAGCAGAGCTATTCCTTCTGGAGGAGCCATCACAAACACAATTCTTCCTGCCTTGGCCTCTCTAGAAAGCTGCAAGTGATCCGCAGCATGGATGGACTGACAGTGAAGACCTTATCAAGAAAATTGTTTGTCTGGAGTTACTTAGGAAGACTCCAGGACAAAGACAGAAGCAGAACTCTGTCACATGACTCTCAGTGCAGCATCTGAAACTGCAACACTGCCCTTCTCTTCAGAGAGGACTGGTGTATCAGCACCATCATTTCATCGATCCTGTCAAGTCTGACACACATGGATAACACCTCCAAGCAGATGACTGCATGGGTTAATTGGGGAAAAGAAACCAAGAGAGCCACATTTTCCTGCTTCTTATTCTAAGTGCTCTAACAACACATCTCCATTTCTTTGCCCTCTGTGCAAGAAACATCAGGGGATGAGGTTTTTTCTCCCTCCCCCACCTCCCTTACAGTCACTTAAAAAGGGATTATTCTGGCTTTTAACAGGTAGTTTATGAAAGGAATTAAATTACGTGGTTGCCTGCTGCAATAGCAGGGGGGCAGACTCAGTGACCCAGGGGATCCTTTCTAGGACTGTGTCAGCCTATGACTAACGTCAATAAAAATGATTTCATCCCAGCTTTTACGTGTAGGCAGGAGAGCAAACAACAAATTAATGAGAACAAGAAGCTCAGAAAAGCTGGAAGGAGGGGGATGGAAGGGAATGGCAAAGCACATGTGCAATATTAGGTAAGGAAAAATCAAGCATTCAACTTGGACTAAAATATGACTTATGAGGCTGTTGATTTCCACCCATACTCCCATGTACCTGATGGGAATAGAATTTAAGTGTCCCAGCTCTGGCTCTGTAAGTGATTTGACAAACTGTTTTCTGTGCTGCTGCCACAGTCACCCAAAATAGGTAAAATATTTCATTTTGGAAAGGAAAACATTTACATGAGGACTTGACCTTTAACTCAATGTCAGAAGCTCCCCAGGTGGGAGGCGAGACTGATGGGAGCTCCAGTAGAGTCTAGAAACCTCCTGGAGTAATCACTGTCTCCATAGCAACAAAACACTGACATGGGAAGAGAGGGAAGAGGAAGGAGGGGGTTATGAACCTTAAAAACTGCATGGGTTCCCATCTCCATACAACTTCCAGCCATTAAAGAAGGCCTGTTCACTCTTCTGGAGTGGAAAGGGCTTAAACAGCCTGGTTGGGTTTCCCACTTGGTTGAAAGAAGGATCTAGCACGGATGCACCTTCCAAGTGCCCCACTTCGAAGCAGGGTGCCAGGAGAGAAACAGCTTCCACCCTTGTTCATATCTCAGCTTTCTGCTGAGACCCTCAAACAAACGTTGAAGAAGGACAAATTCAGAGAAGTTTCTACCAGCTCTAGAAACCTCAGTTCATCCAGAAGTGGAGTTACAGAGCAGCCAAAAAGCCTGGAGACAAATTAGTACACATTTTTCTTCAGAAGAACTGAGAAGCATTCCATTTAGAGAAAAAAAAAAAAAACAAAACCAAAAACCAAACCAAACAAACAAAACCAACAAAAAACCAAAACCAAGCAGAAGAAAAAGCAAAACATCCTTTCAGAGTACTTTTGGCCTGTTCTTATCATTTCTTAACAAGCCAAGTGGACTAACTGATTTTTAAGTGCTTCGGCGTGAAATTAGAGCTTCTGGCATGGAGCTTCCAGAGGCCGAGTCACCAGGACAGAAATCAAAGCTACACCCTCTCAAAAACAAAGAAGTGTGCACGTTGATGACCATCTTGAGTCACAGAATTTCTGATACTGGGAGGACATTCTGGAGATGGTGTTGTCCAAGATGACCAAGATCTTCCCTCTCCTTGGATTGTATAAAACTCACTCAAAACATGGAGAGGTTATGTAGGGTCTGTTCTGACTCCAAAGACATTCTCTATTCAGGAAAATGCCATCTGCCACAGGAGCAATGCTACGTCCAGGTCCTATGTGATCCTGTGTACTCAAGTCTCTCAATCCATATTCCTTGCTAGTGGCTGGAAGTTCTTTAAGGGAAAAAGGAAGATGGAGGGGGAGGAATAAGAATTTTGCTTCCTGACTTTTGTAGAGAGAAGATATTTTTCATCTTGGTGCTAAGCAACAAATGTTTTCTCTTCTTCCATTCAAGGTTTGTGTTTTAAGCCATTTTGTTCTTTCTACTCCCTTCTCTTCCTCCCCCTCTCTCCATTTACTTACAAAAGCTGTTCCATTCAGTCTAATTGGAACAGATGGAAATATAGAAAGTTCCTTTTAAAAATATAAATAAATTATATACACATGCACTACTTATATTATGATCTGGAGAGAGGAAAAAAACATCAAAATTTGAGAGCAAAGAATATGAAGAGCTAGTACTCATTGTTCTGATGCTGAACTCTAATTTTAGACGTGTTTACAAATGTGTGCCTCCAAAAAAATTTACAGAAAGTGCTGCTCCATAATGTATGGTTTTGCTTTTCCTGCAGCTAATGCTTTTTTGCTAGAAACTAGCAGTTGGAACCTTCACGCAATGCGATTCCATCCTTCAGAAGATGTGGTCTATGAAGTTCACCAAACACTTCCCCCCACACACATACCTTCCCTCTCCACATAAACAACTTATCTCATTTTCCCACCACCCCCTTTTTTTGACCCTGGTACATTTAACTTTGTCTGTAATTATACATCTTGCATCCGAATTTAGTGCTTCTGACAAGTGACAGCTACTGGATTGACAACCTGAGAGAATTGCATCCTATTTACCCAGAAAAGGGTAAAGCTCTCAACCTACCATGTTAATCACACCATGGTCTTAGAAATTATCTTACCTGAGTAGGCTACAAAGCACATAAGGTCAGTGTATTTATTCCATTTGCTAATGAGAAGACAGATACTTGGAGAAACATGAAGTGACTTGGCCAAACTTAACCAGGAGAGGGGTAACAAAGGTGTGCATGAAATCCACCTTCCTCAGGGTCAGGTCCCTGTCCGGCTGGCCCCCCCTACCCCTCCTTTGCAGAAGGCAACACATTACCTTCATCTCTTGCCCCAGCCAAAGTGTATTTTGAGGTCAGATAAACACACCATGGACAACACGGACCGCAGAAACCACTGGAGCTGTCAAAGGCTTCTTCATGGTGTCCCTCTGCTCACCATAAATAGTAAGATACATACTCCCACTCATTTCCTGCAGGCTATTAAGGCAGCAGTTAATGGTATTACTGCCATCATGAATAACCCTGATTTTATATATTACCTCTTTTTCAGGCACGAGGAGGATCAAATGTGCAGGCAAAATAGAAGTCTGAAAAGTCTACTTGCATATCTCCTCCCAGTGCCACTGAAGACCTGCGTGTAAGAAGATATCCGGGAGATGTTACCATTCTGCTGAGGGACAGAAGGCTGTATCTCTTTCACTTTCATTTTTTGGGAAGAAACTTTTGCTTGTTTGCCTTCCAACTGTTTGCTGAAGGGTAAAATTCAGCTTATTTTATGAGAAATTGTGTTTTTTAATGCAAAGGCTAAATATTATCCTTTTGGGGAAGTTCTGATGTGAAGAATTTATTTCACTATTTATTTCAATGATAAGAGCTTTACAATTAGCAGTGTCCTCTCTTTATGAGACCTGTTGACTACCAAAGCTCTTTGTTCCTATCATAACCACTAAAACCTCAAAATACAGTCCAAAAAGCAGAAATATGAGAAATATGAGAAATTAAGGGGGTGACGGAGGGGAAATTAAGTCTAAATCTGGTCTGGTTTGATGTGTTTCGTTCACCTGAAGTTACTTGATGTCTTTCTGTCTGCACTGTACTGCAAAAGAATGTTAGATTTCCCAGGATCTGCAGCCATGAGTCAGAAGTTGCTAGGGTACACACTTAATACAGGTTAAGAAATTAAAAAGGCTGAACTTTCTTTCCTTTCTAGCACTCTTTCAGTGAACATTTTTACAACTACAAATCTTTGAAAGGAACAGAAAACCTGAGGTCTAAGCTAGCTAAGAGACATTCCACCAGCTGAGGCTAGCAAGACTCGTATGCCCATCCTTGAGTCTTCTGCAGAAGACCCAGAAGGTGTCCAGATGGATGTCTGACTTGCACTTGAATCTGGCACTCAGACAGACACAGGAGACCAAGACTTGTACTAGAATTTTGCTGAAGAAGGATCAGAAGTGATCTGGATGAGAAATGAAGCAGACCTACTTGGATCTTCTGAGAGTTCAAGTGGGAGAAAGAAAGACAGTGTACAAGTACATTCTTGGTGCAGACAGGCAGAGAGACCAGACTCCGTTGTTCCACCACACATGAACCCCTGACTCAGAGAAAAGAGTTTTCTCCCTCTGCCTCTCAAGCAGGATATTTCAACCACCACTATGGAAAACAGAACAAGCAAGACAGGATACTCACAATGGCACTGATGTCTCACCACCCTTCCTGTTCTTTAGATAAAATTTTGAAATAGTTGTACCATTTCAATACCTCTCCCTTGGGCTTTCTGTCACTTTCTGCAAGTTTGCACCATTGGGCAGTTTCCTGGCTCAGGGAGACGAGAGGAATCAATACGAATTTGCATCCCCTTGATGTCACCCTAAGCTAACCCTCTTCCTCTTGAAGCTGTGCCAATCATTCATGACATCAACGCCAGGTGCCTGCTGATGTGAAAGGTGTGGGTTCAATTCCCATCTTCACCAAAATCTTCCGAGGTGGCAGGTGGGTTTTCCTCTCCCCTCTGTAAAACAAGCATTTGATTTCACTGCCCCACTGGGAACTCGAGAGGATAGAACCCCAATGATGCTTCAGCAGCTCCAATTCAAAGCTGGTGGAAATCTTCTATTATAAATACTTTGGAACTGGGTGATGGGAGTTATTTACCTGCCATGCTAGTAAAAAAAATCTCCACAAGCTCATTACTAAGTTTTCTGTAAAAAGGAAGAAGAAATTCAAGCAAGAGCTACAAGCAAGGAACTTCACCTATGCATGTCCCCAGGGCCAATTTATTCAACAAAAATACGTAGAGCCATTTGAAGAAACACATGCCAATTTTTAAAATAAAATTCTTGTCCCTTTTTAGAAAAACAGTACATTCTGGTCATTCCCTAAGACAGGTAAGAGCCTTGCTCTCTTTGAGAAATGTCGAGAAAAGCATTCTTTTTTCTCTTTGCTGACAAACAGCACTGTGGAACTAATGGGTGAAGATCAGAGAACTTTTCCTCTAAGCATGCAGGGCCCACAAAATCAGGAGTTACGAGGTACCAGTTGAATACCTAGACTAGACAGAAAGGAATGTAATTGCATACAGAGACAGATAATTTTAATCAGACAGATAATTTAAAGATGCATTTTGTCTTTTCTTTTTAATTGGGGATGAACATAAATCACAAAGGTAACAAAATCCTCAGTGGTCCCTCTCCCCCCAATTACCTGCCCATGAGCTCTAAGGGAAGAGAAAGCATGAAAGAAATGTTGGCATGTTTTATTTTGGACCATCAGGCAGCAGTTTGTACTGATAGATGTATTTTTGAGAGCATACAGCTGCCTTATTCACTAATTAAGGCTTCTGAGAGTGTAATGAAAAACTGTGTGATTTCACTGCATGGCAAACAGCCAGCACAATTTGTTTCAGATACACAGAAGATATTTGAGTTGCAGATTATCTGGGTTCTGGTAGGGTAAGTTTCATGCAGGTGTGCAGCAAAAGCAAGGGAAAGGGGGCTGGCCCTATATTCCCAGCACATTTGCAAGTCCTGACACTGGAATTTCTTCCAGAGAAAAAAAAAAACCCACAGAGCACTGGGTTCCAGTGTAACAGCCCTTATCTGAGCAGTGGCCATATGTACCTGATGACATTATAAGGAACATGAAGAAGAGGAGGAGGAGGAGGAAGAAGAACACTTACGTAAATGCGCAAGCTAAGGTAACTTTTAGAGTATGTCAAAAAAAATAGTCAAGAAAAAGGCAGGATTATGGCTTTCCAGACTTTATTGTGGCCTTTCAGTACATGAAGGTGCCTATAAGAAAGATGGGGATAAACTGCTTAGTAGGACATATTGTGGTAGGACAAGGGGTCACAGATTTAAACTAAAAGTAAGAAGATTTAGATGAGGCATAACAAAAACATTTTTTAAAACATTAGAATAGGTTTTCCAAAGAGGTGGTGGGTCCCTCCTCCCTGCAGACATACAAGATGGGGTTGGACAGGGCTCTGAGCAAACTGATCCAATTGAAGATGTCTCTGCTCATTGCACAGCTACTAGAATAGATGAACTTTAAATGTTCCTCCCAACTCAAAATATTCTGTAATTCCATGATTCCTTCTCTTGCTCTGTATCTGGTATGAAAGTGACGAAACATTAAACATTTTTTTGTTCTTCCATCCAAAGGGAGGAGAAAAGCCTCTTTCATATTGTGTGAAGGGACACCTATAAAACAATTCAGGCTTGCTCAAAATTGAGCAGCCCTCGAACAACACAGCTCTGACAAAACAGTCTCCAGACAACGGCTGGCGGATGCACACATCTCTGAACAAAGTTAATATTTTTTCAGCAAAAAAAGATGGAACTTAGGTGAGATGCCAAGACCAGGAACCCTAAGAATTGCTGACAGGCTAGAAAAGCACTAATTCCACAATAGCATCTATCCCAGAACAACATGGCAGTCTGTCACCCTGACTGTCCTGGCAGCAGCCATGAGCTAGCAGAGAGCGTGAAAGATGCACACTGTCAAATTTATGTACATCAAGGAGACAACAATATGACCGAAATTAAAAAGCTAATAATACATAGCAGTCTGCCAAATTGAAATTCTGGATTCTTTGGATATCCAGCTCCACGTCTGTATCTATTCTATTATGAACATAATCTCTACGACTATCAGCAGCTGGAATATAATAGGTTTGCTTTCCTTGGTATTTGGAAGACAGCCTCACTCTTTATCCCAGTGCTCCATAAACAGCACTTTTCCCACCATATTCTCTTGCTATAATCGAGATTATATCCCAAACCTTCAGTCAGAAGCCACTGGCTTTTAGATATTAAGGAGACCACTGATCCATGGAGAGAAAACATGCCAGAGAACCAGATTCCTCTCACTGATGAACATATTTTTGGAGATAAACCTTAGCTTTGGACACAGTTTTGACAATCTGATCAATACAAGGAAAAGTTACTACTAAAACCATTCAGGATCCTTAAGGAAAGGCATTCCTAGAAGGAGAGGGAATAGGCAACTTCTTACAGGTTCATTTAAGTTTAGGAGAGATGGCTGCCACGATCTACATCTTTAGCTACACAGTTTTAGAAGTCATTAGGAGTCACTGGTGTTTTTAGAAAGGAGTCACTGGAGTTTTTAGAAAGGATGTTGTATTTAAACTTGCTGACAATTCATTTTTACTAACGGAGCTTGGAAAACAGTGACATTGTCAAGTACTGGACACCCCTGTTTTAGCAGGTGCTTAAAGGCACCTTTCACCATTAACATAGCTGCAGGGAACAGATGTGTTTGTTTGGTAAATTTGTTTATTATTTCTAAAACATAACAGATTTTTTTTGGTTTTCAAAAACTTCCTTTTGTTAGATGCTTTTCAAAGTGATTATTTGCTACACAGAGACAATTTCATTAGAACTTGCAATGGATTTGTTTCCTACTTTTTTCTGACCTCAGAATAGAATCTACTATTTTTCTGCCTGCCCTTGCTAACAGTGATATCAGTCAACTCTTCCATGTCTCAACAAAACACAGCAATTAGCAACAAACATCACCACAGCACAAACATTTCTAAAGACTGTCCACAAAACACGTCCAGAGACAATATTCAGAACACATGAATCAAGAAGCCCTTAACACACCAGTCATGGGAAACCTAATTAATCTGATTCAAAACAAACACTGCAGCCAAACGTTAAGTGACATTAACCAGGCTGGAAAAGACTTCTACAGGAGCAAAGTGAACCTTTGACATGGTCAGTGAAGCAGTACTGCGATTTAGAGAGGGAGGAGGGTTTGAGGGATGGATTGGTTCAAACCACAGCGTGGCGAGAGTGAATCAAACAGGACAGAAGCTCCTGTTCAAAACTCTGAGCTCCATGTGATGCTGGTCTAGGTATATCTTGCCATGGCATACTATGTGAGGAAGAAATCGGCACTCCCTCTGAAACTTTCAGGATATTTCAGAGCTTCTGAGCACGAAGATGCCACCACTGCTTTTGGTGGGATCTTCTGCGTGTTTGGTGTCTCCGAAAGCCAGGCTGCACACTTTGGTTCCTCTAGAGAGCACTGAAAGTCTAACTTTAAGAACAAATTTAAAAATAAGTTACAGAGATTTGAACGTCCATTCCCACCTTTTAGAAAAGAGTTGGAACCCATAGGGGGCCAGCACTTTCACTGTCTTTACAAATTCTATTGCCCTCCTCAAAAGAGTAATATTCAATCTGTTGCTGCACCTGTAGAGACTGCCGGAAGGCACCATGGGCTTACCTTGGTTTAGGCTAAACAAATGCACCATGGTTATGAAGGAATGAGGAAACAAAGGCACCTGCCTCTGTTACTGAAAAATATGTCAATATTGGGATGGTGGTCACCAACAAAGTCTTCAGTTCTTTACTGTGGTTAGGCCACATGTCCTTAGCTACTACCTAAGGAACAGTGCCCCAGCATGGTTGAAAAGCTGTTATGCACCACCCCTGAGTGGAAGCATTTCCCTTCTTAAATAAAAAATAAATTAAAAATCCAGTTTATAGTGAGAATGGCAGGTCACCTTGAACACATCAGGAAAGAATATGGCACTTCCAGCTTTATGTGATTTAGAGATGTTAACTAGTGACTTTACCAGCCTGCACAGCTTCTGTAGTATGTTAGGTGCTTCAAAAAGTTTATGATATTGCCTGTTTTTAAGCATGATAATATATGAGGATATTACCTCTGAACAACCACTGTACTTCATTTGACAGAACAGGTCATAACGAGCCTTCACTTTACACCTTTGAAGCTTTGAATCAAGGGTAGGATTTTTGTCCATTTCTGTACTAAAGCTGCTAAAATTGAGATCCCTTTCCTCTCCTTACTACAGAGCTTGTGGTTTTCTCTACAGTCCTAAAAAAAGTGAATACTGTCAAAACAGGGACATATGTTGTTCTAAACCCTAATATTAAGCTGTTACAACAGTGAAGTATGAAAGGATCAAATATATTGTTGCACTTGCCCCGCTGATGAACTAAGGGTTTATACACATTCAGTTTCCTTCAGTAAACAGTTTTTCATCACCAAAAGGGGGCAAAGCAAATATACTGCCTTTCCCAACATCACTTCTGGGGTTTGGAGAGTATTTGTCATTCACAATTATAGTTTTAGTTTTTACTCAACAAGAGTAGACCCAGAGACAGAGATTCCTTCCACTTCGCTTCAGATATATGGCTGAGGCTCTCAGAACAGACTGTGATGGTTCAAAGTTATTTACGCAGCCAGTGAGTGCAGAAAAAAGGGCCTCAGGAGGGCTGTCTGTAACCACAGCCTGCTGGGTCAGGCCCAATATCTATTTATCCCAGTACCCCATCTCTGGCAGTGGTCAGTAATGGCTATTAAGTGAAAAAGCACAAGAACAGGACAAATATGTGTGCTCTCTTCCTAGTACACTCTCTTAACCTCTTCTATCTACATCTCAAAGATTTGCTGACTCCGAAGTAGCAACCTTAGATTAAAAAAAAAAAAGCAAAACACTCGAGTGGAGTTATCTGAACATTTGCCTAGTCACTTTGAGATGGGAAACTTCTGCCAACCACATCATGCTGCAAAGACAGACAGTGACGCAGAAATCAGTGCATAGGCAATGATGTACAAACCACTGCCATAATATCATTGCTTCAAAATCTTAGCAGGGTGCTCGTATCAGATGGCAGGATATGAGTAGGTATCAGTAAAAAACCTCCAGGGACACTTCAGCCTCTGGAAGCAGAGGTAAAAAGGCCACAGAGCCAAGATCAAACTACTTTTTGAGCATCCAAGTGAAATGCAGAAGCACTGTGGGCATTTTTGATAAGAGGAGCCAACAGTACTCGTCATGTTTTGCTTGTGAGGAGCTGACAGGGTGCCTTCCTTCAAGGTGCAAAAGAATCAGAAAACAGTGAGACCCTCAGCTCAGCTGTGTAATCTCCAGTCCAGGCATCTCCTCTCATCTACAGCAACTACTTAACAGGAGCAAAACCACTGCTGCAGTCTGGAGTGGTTTCTGTGGGGCTTCCTGGGAAACACTGAGATACTGAAACGTTATTTTCGAAGATGGTTTCTAAGCAATATATTTAGCTTTATCAAACTCAGTTTAAATCCCCAAATTTATAATAGGGTTAAAAAAAAAAAAAAAAGAGAAGACTGAAAATAGACTGAAAGTCTATTGTTTGACAAATTGTTTTTACACAGTCTTTTTTAAGCTAGCAGCATACACACAATTGTACAAACTCTTCAAAAGGCCATGTAAATCACTTTCAGCTCCTGCTGCTTTTTGCTCCCAAACTGATCCAGTAATCAGGTATCATGTTGTCTGTTTAGTCTGTCCAGTCAATACATTGCTATTTAAGTTGCATTATCACAGAGATATATTTGGTACGACATCTGCAGGGATTGTATTACGGAACACTTAATTGTTTGCATAGCCCAATGCAGGGCTATTCAATCGGCCCTATGCTAGTCAACAAGAGATCCCAAAACATGACCCTGTCTCATCCCAGACCTGCATCACTTTCCCAGACTGCTGTAGGGACAGGACCTGATCTACGTCTTCTGGACTCCGCTGCTGGTTGCCACTGCAGTGGACTGCAGAAAACGTAGTACTTGTACACACAGAGCTCTCTGCACTGTGCTGATAAATATCACAGAGCTGCTTCATGCTCTCACCCTCCATTAAAACATAGGCTGAGTCGAAAATGAGCCAGTGGTGTCCAGTGTGATTCATAAGCAGTGCTTTAGGCCAGAGTGAAGGAGGAGAGCAGAGCCCTCTGGTACAGGGCTAAAGGTCAAAAGGCAGAATTCAAAGGGATGTGGGGGGGAACAGTATTTTAAATTAGCTCTAAATTAGCAGTGTCCAGCTGAAAAAGAAAAGGAAAAATGCCCAGAGTCACAGGACTGACTACCTCTACCTGGATCTGCTAGACAGGCTGTGACATAAGGGAAAAATACATTACCTTCTGCTTTGCATGAGTTGCTTATTGCCACATTCCTTCAAAGTCTCCCATACGGGGGGAAAACATCTCCCACTGTCAGGAGTGACACGGATGCTGGGAGACTCACAGTTGCAGGTACCTACTACAGAGAGGTAAAAAGACAAATCCATTCTGCACGTGTGACCAAGGCTTGTGGCTCAGCCACTTCCAGCATGCTGCTGGCAGCCTGGATATTACCTCTAAGATAAATGAATAAGAGTTTAAGGTCTTATTGGATTACTGTTTATTGAACTTTATAAATTCCAATTAACAGACCCCTGAGCAATACGAGACATGTAGTGTACTCTTCATTTTATAGTGCAATTATTACTGAGTTTATCCTCAGCTGAACAAGAGGTATTAATGGATAAAACATGGGAAAGAAGACGTACTAATAGATAAAAGCAGATATTGGAGACACCGAGATAAACAGATACAACCAGGAGAAAATGCACAAGGCAAGAAAGAGCACACGTGTTTGGCTGATTAGGTTATTTCATTGCTTATACTACTATGCAGGAGGCCTACAGGAAATAGATGAGACAGTTACACAGATGAGTAAGTGTCCTAAATATGCAAGCGAAGAGGAGAGTTGGGGAGGGGGGTAGGGGGGAAGAAGAAGAAGAAGAAGAAAAAAAAAAGAGATAAAAATTCGTCAAAATAGGACAGATTTTGGAATTTATCATTTTCACAGTTGCTCTAGAGGCATAAACATGTTGAGAAAGATCTCCCAATTCAGCATTTTGCCAGCATGCAGAGAAAGTTGTACTAGTGAATCTTTGGTACTGTTTAAGATAAGAAAACATGTGCCGGGTGTTCACCCATTAATTTATACAATCAAGATGCAATGCAATCTCTCCTTCCCCACCCGAATATGGGACAGAAACCAAGTTGCTAACACAAGATCTGTAGGAACTCAGCTCCATTAAAAACCATGATGAAAGGAAGGTGTTTTTAAAGCTGTTACAGATATTTCAGGCCTTATTTACCCTCCTTCTCATTCCCACCTGCCTTTTTTTTTTTTTTCTTTTTGATTTATTGAGCCTGTGCATACTGTCTTTTTCAGAGATAAGAGGAGCATGTATGTGTATAAACTCCAGCAGTAACTAACTACATCGATCCAGTCCATGTTGCCAGGGTTTTGTGGTACTTTCACGTGCTAAATATAAGAGCTCCCCTACCTGTTTTCTGCAGGTATTATGATGTGGGTAAAGGAAATAGGTTCATGTTTTCTTCATTTCATGCTTGAACTTTCACATTATGATTCTCTGCTGGTGGGAATATTATTAGCATGGTAGTTTCCAGTTCCTTCTCCCCCATCCCACCATGGTGTCAGAGCCCAGGTGCTCCCTACAAATTTAAGTGTCTCTCAGAACTCAGAGCTTAGGAGGTAACACAAAAGGTGAGTATCAGGTGTTTTGTTTCCTGAAGTCCCAAATATAACTAGTGTCAGCTACTTCGTTCAAAACAGGGACTGAAACAAAACAGATGATTTCTAAAGTTGGATGACTTCTTCTTGGCCCATAGAAAAATTGACCCAGAAACACCACAGCAAGGTGAATGCATGGTTTCATCAGCAATCTTAACACTCTCCTCCCTGGGAACCAAAGTCAGGGGAGATGAGGGTTGGGGAGATAATCAGACATGCTACAGCATCATTAGCAATTTAAAATAAGATTGTGTGGTTACACCCATGTGTTGTGTGTGCTTGTGATGAGAGCCCTGAACCAGCACAGCTGCAGTATGAACACAAGGCTTGCAAAGGAAGGGCAGGACAACAGAGCTGCACACAAGGAGGATCACCATTGTTGGGGTATTCAGATTTTTCCCCACCTGTGACTGAGCTTGAAACTGATCCTAATTCTGTTCACCCACAAAATATTTCTTGTCATAAAAGAGTTGTTAAGGAGAGCTGGTAATGGTCTTGCTCATTCCCCCCTCCTCAAAAGAAAACAGGTTTGTTTGCTGCAGCCTGGTCCAAGTGTTTTCTTCTCCTAAGAGTCCTGCGTGTGAGAGCCACTGGAGCTGCAGTAGCCAATGGATTGCAGCAGCAGATACTGCAGTAAAAGGTCAAAACCTCCAAATTCCTCTCTGAATTCTATCTGGAAGCTGCTGCCCATGCAACGAAGGTGCAAAAATGTTGATTTGATAGCGCCTTAAATGAACGAGTCTTTCCTAACATGAGGAAGAAGACACCAAAAATAACCCCAACCAAGGCTTGTAACTGCTTTTCAAAGCCTTTCTCTAAATATCAGGGTGATTTTACCAGAACATCAGTACAATCAAGTTTAAGAAACCTGTCAACCTCAACACTCTTCTTATAGCTCCCATCCAGGGACATCAATCATAGGAGTAGCTTGCCTTCTCAACTCCTTTCCTGTGTTCCCTTCCCCTTTAGATTCTTGGAAGCTGTTATACCCATCCCCTTTAAAGCTATTAGGTAGAGAGTGGAAGTGAAATATTTCTCCAAGAGCACCTCTTGCTGATGAAATACAACCTCCTTATGCAGGCACCGACCCAACACGGGCCCATCAGCAGAGCTGCAAAGTGTCCCTCAGGTCACAGGTTGCACAGCTCCGCAACAGCTACATGAAAGACAGCAATCGAGTCCCAGGTCAGGCAGAGTTAATCTACTCAAATTGCTGAACATATCCAGGAAAGTAATGCAAACTCAGAGTGGCCAACCCCCTGCCTACTCCCCCTACCACCCCCTGAGCCCCCCACCCTGCAATAGATCACATAGAATGGATCACATTAATTTTCTATAAACTCTATCAACTTGAGTGGCATGTCCTTAAGGGTTAGGTGATTGATATCCACAATGAAGTCTTATAATCTAAAATCATATTAATATTAATATTAAAGATTTTCTGTCCTTTATGTGCATCATTAAATTCTGAGTATAAGGTGAAATTGACAACATACATTTTGACAGCTTATCTATAATAAATATGCAAATCTTGATACCAGCGTGTCATCACAGACTTTGCTGCTCCTTGAAATATCAGAGAGATCCTTTCTTTATATGACATTTACAGTGAAAGATCAGATATAAAGCATTTTGTATGACTGAGATTTTCATTGGTTTGGTCTTCAAGTACAATGATAGGGGCTTCATATTCCATTGGCACCAGCATTATCCCTCCTTCCTGTCTCCTCTTCACGACACTGTGGTGGGGGACAATTTCAAGCGTTTCCACTCTTTCTCTGCACTCCTTGCAGAAGATGAATTTTAAAAAAAGTACTCTCTTAAGGAATCTTAGCAATATCTTCCCTTAGGCTCACGGGTACTACCAGAGAGGTGATTCAACACAGGAGAGTGGTATTTAGCCCAGGAGAAGGATTAAATGGCTTAATAGACAGGATGCCAGCTGTCCTTAACCCTGTGAGTCTATCTCAGACCTCTGCAGTGCCACCCCACTCCCACAGAGGATTTAGAAGCCCAGACCTGATGAAGGCAGTGTTTTGGCGCAGTACCCTGCCTGTTCAAGCTCAATATTCACACAATCCCGATCCACAGATACCCACTCCATCACATCACCTGGTACATGCATGTCATGCTTCTGTATTCACAAAAGTTCAGAAGGCTGGCAGCAAGATTTGAGTTTTCAGCCTGTTGCTTGGTGGGACTCTGCACACGCAGGGTGAGGCGATGCCACTCCTGGGCCACAACGCTGGCAGGGAGAGAGATCCAAACCAACTGTCCTGGGATGACTTTCATGCATTTTGGAGCCCTCAGCCTTCTCCTGCCTCCATCAATCCTTATCAGAGGCTGCTGCCAGACAAGAATGTCAGGAACATTGAGGGAAGAGGGGCGGGTATCGTGAAATTGCTGTTACTAGCAAAAAAACTCATCTAATTTTGATTGGGAATTTGAAGCATAACTAATCTAAACAACTAATCACAAATTTTACACTACCTTTAGAGAGAACGTGTACATGTCCATGTACACGCAACAGATCTCATCCTCTCCTTCCAAATTAGGCCTTGCATACTCTTGTAGAAAAAGAATTGAAAGGAAATATAAAGAGATTTTCAATGAGGACAATAATTCATAAGAAACCAACCAAAGGCTATGAAATTTATTGTTTCAAGGTCTGTTGTAACCATTTATTTCTGTCAAGGGCAGGGCACAGGTAGAAGAGGAACAAAAAAGATCAAAGAACACTGAGCCATTTTTACTTCTTTTGTCTTCTGGTCACAGCCTGATGCTGGCCGTGAAATGTGGAATGTGAGCAAGGCAACAGATAAGCCAGAAGTCTGTGATAGAGGCTTCACTGTAGAGTCCGTATATGTGCATGGACAGTTGTGCTGAATGGGAACAATAATGGAAGGTAGTTTACCCTACAGTCATTGAAGGATTCAATGCTGAGCCATTACCATATGGCAAAAGCATGAACCCCAGCAGTTTGAACAGAATAGGGCCCCTGACCCTCAGGGAAGACAGAAGTTTTGTAATTTGTTCAGGTGCTGAAACCTTCAGGGTCTTTTATTTTCAAGAAAGCAGCAGGGAGTGGCCAGAGAAGACCAGCACCTTTTTCTATAGACTTTTCAATGTTGCCAAGTCACCCCTCACCCTTCACCAAAGTCACGGGACCCTGTATTTAATAGCAAGTAGCTTTACTCAAAAGCATCCTCTCTCCCACAACAGGTTTGGATGAAGAGTTTTAATGCTTCAGAAATTTCCACTTCCCAGTATGGCTAAGTTGTTTGGAGCCTGCAAGGGAAATCCTTCTGCCAGAGAATGAAATCTGTGTCAAATCAGGCATCTCCCAATTCATCCTGTCAGCAGCCAGCCTCTGCTCACAGCCACATCACACAGCAGCTGCAAGCCACGAGATGTGGCTGAGGGCTGCCACCCTGCCTGCTGTGTAGGAGGTCAAGCAGGAACTTCCTACTCCGAGAGATCCAACTCCAAAACCTGGGGTATAAAGACAACGAGTTCCACAGGAAGGGATGCAGCCTCTGCAAACTACAGAGAGTCATGTTAACAGGATGTGTTGTCAGTATTGACCCCAAGACAGGCTGTGTCTGCAGAGAAGTAGGGGGTAAATAAAGGAGGTTTTATTTCTTCTTTCCCTGCACTGTTCCCACAATTAACACTCAGCTCCCGTGTTGCATTCATCTCTGACTAATCCTCCCCTGCATTATTTTTTATTTGTGTTGACTTGACACACCTTAATCCCTGAGTCAGCTCCTATTTCTTGCTAAACCAAAGGTAAATTATACCAAGTCTACCCAGCAATGTTAAAGCCAGCAGGATTTATAATGCAAAGCACCTGCTAAAAATACCCAGGCAAGCACACCAACTGCAAGAGCTTTCCACAGCACCAAAGAAAAACACGTCATATCCAGAAGATGCAGAGCAAGATGGGGGTAAAGCAGTGCAGCTTGTGAGAGACCAGGTCTCTGTCCTGCACCCAATGAGGCATCAAAGGCAGGAGAATTTCCCTCTTGGCCCCTGCTCATGCAGTGATTTCTCACACTCCCGTGCCCTGGAATCATGACTGTGTCACGAGTATCACCCATGTCACTCACTACACCACGCCTTCAGAGCAGGCAGAGTGCTCTCTTTCCATCACATACATATTTCTGCTCACTCTCAGGGGACTCCTCACCCAGGGCACTGCCTGTGTGTGCTCCCTCACCTCACTTCACACACACTCCACCAGCCCCACGCGGCTGTGCTTTATTTTTGCCTTTCTCCCCATTCCTATTACCCTGCCCAGCTCATCTTCTCTCACTTGTCCCACTCTCTCTGCATCCACATCCCAGGCACTGAGTGTCACTTGCGCTTCCTCTCCCTTCCTCCTGCCTCCTCCCTTCAGTCTCTCTTTCAAGCTTGCAAAAGCCCATGTGCCAGGTGGGAAGACAGTTTTTTGATTCATCCACATTATCAGCAAAGTGCATCCAGATCTGAACAGCCCTGTCAGCTCTCGAGAAATGAAACAATAGCAAATATCTGGTGAATTTCATGGTTATCAACACTCCTAATCAGGCAGACTAAGTGTAAAAAAGAAGCATTCATTACTTTGAACTAATGATTCCTTAACATCTTTGCTTTTTGAGACTTGACTCTCTTCAGTTTCCTATATTTATTTTTAAATGATTTGGAAATCCAGCCCTTTTTTGCCCAGGAATTTCTGCAAAATCCTGGAGCCTGAAGTCTCGTTCCCTCTTTCCCCTCCTCCAGCTTCTGTTTGCAGAGCATCATTATCATTATGTAATGATGTTTCTGTCGAGCTAGCAGAACTGCATAGTAAAGCACATTAACCTGGCGATAACGGATCACTTACATTTTTTATCATGATCTATTGCCGAGTTAGCACACCGGGCCACTTCCAACAGCACCATGCACTCGATAAATTAGTGTGCTGGCCTAGAACCTGTGATGGAATATTGTTTGGATTTCTGGTGGCTCTGCAACTAATTGTATTTTTCCCCATCTGTTTGCTTTGCCTTGACTCGGGGCTGTCGAGGGAGGAGAGAGTAGGGAACGAGCGAATAAGAGAACCGTCTGTGTGAGATTTATCCCTCGGCACTAATTGTCTCACCCTCTGCTTCATTAGGACCTCTCCCATCAACTCATCCCCTGTTGGTAGCCTCCAACTCTGCCTGATCCAGGCAAGGTGCTGATCCTCTCCTTGCTTTTTGTAGAAAGATAAGGTTTTTTCTCAAGGCTGCCAGCGGTTTCTGTACCCAGATCAGCTCAGAAGCCCTACATCTCTGAAGTTGTCTCAGAAAAATCTGGAATAGAACTGGGCACTCCAAAGTTTTGACTTAGTGCATTATTGGTCTCATTTACAAACCCACATGCCTCAGAAAAAAAAAAAAAATCCAACTTCCAAAGCATGCATCAAGCCAAGGGAGAGCTCAAACTGCTTAAGAGACCAGCAGCAAAACCCATACAACTTCCAGGACATTACCCAAAGAAGAAATGATAATGTTTTTGAAGTCAGTGTTTTTTGTGAGGTTAACACTGGAGATTCTTCCCAGATTCAATCAAGGCAAGGTCCCAGTACAATGACGGCAGGAGCAAGAGGTGGATACCTGCAGTCCTCGCAGCTCACCTGACAGCACAAAGAAAGGAGAGACATATTGCTGTATCCTCTTTGCTCATAGCTTCTGCAGTGGACACCCCTGATACAGAAGGGTTTTTGTGTCCTTGTTTTTTGAAACCCTAATTTATTTTCCTTACGCTTCAACAATCAGGGCCAAAAATAAATCATATTGCCACTACTTAGATCGGACCTACAAAGCCAGATTATGGCACCGGGTATCTCTGTGCACAGTCCTTTGAGAGCTGCCCTGTTATTACTGCAAGCTAAGCAGGTCACTAGAGAGACCTAGAGGTCCCAATTCTGGAAACTTATGCATGTAATCCTTGTGCCACTGCTGACCACAACAAGTTTATTTGTGTACTTAAAGTTAAAAAACTTCATGAAGTGCTTGCAGGATCAGAGTCCTATTTCCCTGGATGGTAGTTCTGCTGCTGGTAAATAAGTGCCAGGAAATAGAGCAGAGACATGCTGGTTTGTGCATCCCCAGGCACACAGAAGACAGAAGCAAACTCTAATATTTACCAACCTGAAAAAACTGTAAAAACCTGGAGTTTCCAGCTTCCCTGACAGTACTAGCAGCAGAAGAGTGAAATAAATTAAATAATCATGCCATAAATACTAATTAATTGCCATTAAAAAGTACTCAAATCGTTTAAAAGAAAAATGCAGCCATTAATCAGAATAGCTCAGGTACCTAAATAAATATTTACTATTATGCGTGCATATTTAATCTACCTACCCATCAAAGACTAATGCTCTCTTCCTTGCCAGTGAGGCTTATTAACATCCTAGAGGGATAAAGCAGCGTCCCAGAACTGTGCAGGAATGTGGCATAGGGATTTAGGAGTAAGACAGTTGCACAGGCTAAAGCATAAGCTGGCAAAGGTGGTGCTATATATAGCCTTACATCCAGGAATAGCCTCATCTTATTACTTGTGTTTAAACTAACAGCTCTAGGCCCTAATGCACAAACTCATTGTCCCAAGCAAGCCCTTCTTAATGGGCAGATCCCATCCTGAGCATCTCCTAAGCCTACACATCAAAGTCTTCTCAAGACTGGGATTTAACATATTGTATTAATGAGAATTACTTCCAAGGAACTGTGCGAGAGCGGGTCTATCCATAGCTTTCAGAAAACAAAACAAAAAAAACCCTCCGTGTTTGAAGTCTGCTTAGAGATGATTTTTTAGGGGGGCAGGCTGGAATAATTTTCAGGAGAACAAAAATCATCTAGGAGAGAAAAACATAAATACTAGACTTTAAGCGGAGGGGAAGGCATAACTGGCTTTGTCTAAGAACACACAGTCCAACTCAAAGCTCACAAACAAGAAATAAAGCTACTCCTAATCTGAAACAAAGAGATTTAACAATCTGCTACCTACTGCAAAATAGACTCTTTAGGGCCTTTGCAATGTTTCTACCACTTGTGTTAAGAAGACATCCCTCCAAAAGGTAGGCTAGAAAGTGCTCTCTCATCCCTCCAAAAGGTGGGCTAGAAAATGCTCTCTCATCCCTCCAAAAGGTGGGCTAGAAAGAGGGGAAACCTTGACAAGATACAGCTTGTGGGAAGTAAATGATAAAAAGAGAGGACATTGGGACTTTTTTGGTTGTTATTATATGATGCTTCTGGTGCAGTCCTGAGCTTGTGCCCTCCTGCTTTTTTGAGTAAATTGCTTTTCCATGTGTCTTCAGGGGAAATTAAATATAAACAATTAATAAGTATTGGAAAGACTATTTTTAAGTGTTCTCAGGAGCATTTTCTACAATCGCTATTATTTTTAATAAAATAAATGAATAGAAAAGTTTTGAGGTTTCTTCTGGTTTTGTTTCATTTTGGTTTTTTTCCTTATCTGGCTTTGATAATTCCCCCCATAGATACTTCAGTAGTGACAAAACTAA
Organism: Falcunculus frontatus; assembly: GCA_013398115.1. NCBI lineage: Eukaryota > Metazoa > Chordata > Aves > Passeriformes > Falcunculus > Falcunculus frontatus. The sequence goes on from VZRV01002087.1 coordinate 1,082,128, forward strand.
GAAAGACTCAAAGGGCAAGCAAGGCGGTTAAGATTATAATGAGGGCTTGCTGCAAAAATTTGTTTGGCACAGTTTTATAAAACCTCTCCTAACTTCTTATGTAGAGAGAGTCGAAGGGTTGTGGACAGAAAGGGGATGCCTCAGGAGCTAAGCTTTTCTAAACACAACTGCCTGTAGAATAGCAAATACTTTTCCGGCTTGCTAACTTCTCTGATGTGGTGTTTGCTTCTGTTTAAAGTGAATTTCAGAGCTTATACATTCCTTAGCAGCTAAGGAGTTACTACCCTATGGCTCTGACTCACCAAGTTCCATTCCTATTCTTCCTGAAAGAATTAGACTACGACATCCAAGGCAGGCAGCATATGAACTTACGTTCATAAATGAAGAAATAAGGAAGTATTTCCTTTTTAGTGACTGAAGAGCTCAATTCAAAACCAGAGTCAGGTATATACCTTCAAAGGGATTTCAACAACAAGTCTGCTATGCAAACATTTCAGATGCAACTCTACATCACCCTCGCTGTGGATGGACCATTAATTCACACTGAATAGCTCTAAAAAGGAAAAAGTTAAAGAAAAAAGGAAATGGCTTTACAGCCAACACTTGAGCTGTCACTTTATTGACTTTGGCAAAGTAATGTGAGTTTGTACCAGCTGGGAACCTGCATGACAAATGCAGTGAGTGGGAACCAGGTCTGATCTTACAAGGAGCTCCTGCCTCCATGTGAAATCACTTCAGCCTGGAGAGCTGTCAGGAACAGGAGCAGAGCTTTGCAGAGGAGCCTGCCAAAGTCCATCTTCCTTTCTGAGCAAAAAAAAGTGTATCCCCTCTCCAAACTCTGCGAAAGAACCCCTTTTTGTCCTAATCCTGTATTGTTGCACCTTCTCTAGATAATCCTAATAGGAAGAAGAGCAATTTTCAGGAACTAATTCGGTCGGCTTTAGGGGAAACAGCAGAAAGTGCTAAGACATCAATTGCCTGTCTCATACTTTCCCAGAAATGAAGTGGGGTTGCCAGGGGAATAAAAAACAGGAAGAGAAAAAAAAAAAAAAAAGAAAGAAAGAAAGCAAAAAGAAAGGCATTGACTCAAAAGTTTGGGTACACCTGCACTAGAGGAATTATGTAATGGAGAGGCCTATGAAGGTGTTTAGTGTTAAGGAGCACAGACATGAAATATCTGTTGACAGCATGTGGACAGTGTCTTCTAAACCAGGTGTTTATTCTGTGAGTGCATAAAATTGCTGTTCTCTGTTCACAGGTTGCTGTGGTGGCAGCTGAGAGAACCAGCATTGTTTTGGTGCTTTCAAAAAAAAAAGAAGACTCTCTTGTCACTCACCTTTCAGTAATGCTGAAGAATCTCCTGCTTTTCAGTGATGACATTGTGTTTTTGTTGCTTTGTTTTCCCAAACAGCATATGTGCTGCTCTGCCCTGCCTGGTGGCTCTGTGCAGCCAAACGGGGGAGCAGAAAATGGAAGCAATTCCACGTGGTTCAGATGCAGTCTGGGACTTGCATATGCAAAGCTGGAGCAGGTGTGACTGTCACTGTAACTGCGTGGGGTCTCTTGCATGAGCAGTCCAGCGTGTGTGTCTGTCTCAAATCTACGTCAGCCTTCCAGCTGTGATACCTTCCAAAGATGTTTGCAGGAGGGGGATAAGCTAACCTTGGTGACTCTGGCATCCCCTTGAGGAGAGAAGTCCTCCTAGGATGCTTCAGCAGGAAGACTTTAATGTGAGCAGTTTAGATTTACTATAGAACTCCGTGAGTTTTGATATCTTGTGGTTTTTTTGCTGATTCTTTCTTAGGATTTATTGTCTTTCTGTTTTGCTTTAAGTGTAAGGCAGGTTCAAATCAATGTTTTAGAAAACAGCAACTTGATTCTTTGTCCTTGGCCCCAGCCTGTTTTTCTCTGCAAAAAAACAATGTTTTTTTTTTTTCTGTCAACTGTTAGAGAAACTAGAAGCTTTGTGTTTCCAGGATCTAGCCTGGTTTTTAGTGCCAAGGAGATTTTAACAGAAAATCCTCAGAAAACCATGTGCCCTAAACATTTCAGATAAACAAACATCTTGTATATTTGTGTGGAGAGAAAGAGGCTTTGGTTGGGGATCTCAGGCATCTGATCCGGGTGTGCTGAGCACAGCTGGGGGATGCTGGTTCTGGAGGTGGCTCTCTGGACCCGTGCAGGTGAGTGAGTGCCCCACCAAGTACTTGGCAGTGATTTGATGTGACAGCTACTACTGTTCCCAAAACAAACAGTGTGCACCGAAAAGAATCAAGGTGGTGCTTTGGATGCTGCAATAGGAGGAGATAAACATGTTTTGCTGCTTCTTGTGTCTTAATTCTGGACCAGAGATTTGAGAAAGTGATGCTCTGGTAAGGGCATTTATGCGACTCAGAGGAGACCTCAGATCTGGGCCCTGTTCCAAGATATGGATTCGTTAGAGAAGGAGTATTTATGCTGATGGAATAGGTGCTTTTGGGGTTGAGTAGAAACTGAGCAGGGCCTTTGAGGTTGGGACGTAAGCACCACAAATTATGGTCTAGACGTGTTTATTTATTTATTTATTTATTTATTCTGGGCTGTAGCTCCAGCTTTTTCCTGTAGCTCAATTTCTCTTATGTAACTGGGAACAGAAGCAGCTTTTACCTTCTAGGGGCAAAACAAGGATATAGGCTGTGAGGGGCTCTTGCATGATGATGGTGTAAAGTGCGTAAATATAAAACTCTCTCTGACCTCACTGATGGCACAGAGAATGGTGCAGCATAAGGAACACTGGGCTGGTAGTCAAAAAACTTAAGTTCATTTTTTCCCTTGGCTGCTGAGTTGCTGCACGGCCTTGAGTGTATGACTTCCTCTCTTCTGTTTCTTTTGGCTTGTGTTTTTGTTAAAGAATGAACAGCACCTTGCACTGTGGGGCACTGATTGCAGCTGAGCTTTCCAAATGCAACCATATTGCATAAGGCAAACTTATGAATTATTTCTATTGGTTGTCTGATAGAAAACAAATTTATTCTTACTCTTGTAGTAGAATGTCATTACTATTGCAAGGAAATGGAGTTTCTCCCAGCTGTGCAAAGCTGGTGACAGAACTAGGCAGCTTTGAACTTCCCGTGAATTTGCTAATGCATGAATCGTCACTGACTGGCAAGTAGAATTTTTCTTCATGTTGTCTGTGGGTGAAATTCATTCCTGTTTAGGCTTATACAGTCATTTAAGCTGAGGCTGACATAGAGGGCTTAAGGATTTCATAGGTGTGAGATTGCTCTCTGCAGAGGAGTTCAAGCTTTTCATCTCCTATCTGTCCTTAGTTTTCTGTTAAGACGGATTATGTGCTGTTAATGTTAATTTGGAGCTAGAATTAGAGTTGCTGTGAAGAGTCAAAGAGTTGGTGGGGAGAGTTAAACAACAATGATTTCAGTGGAGCGTCATCTATTTACAGTCGTGTTCTGAATCAGACACTGGGAATTTAGTTCAATGACTCGTGGTTTTGCATCGGTTGACTGGAAGTCACATAAACTGTCTCTTGCCTGATGTAAGGCCAGCAAGAACAAAAAAGCTGCTTCCTGTTGCATCAGCTTCTTTTCTAATGCTAGACAGAGACATTCATTTAAACCTGGACCTCATGCATCATTTCTTAAACACAAAGGCTAGGTAAAGTCTGTGCTAGTGGAAAACTGAAAAAGGTTTCTGGATTGCTTACAAGAAATTCAGGGTGTCCTTGCAGATTACCAGAAACTCATCTGTGGGGAGGGATCAAGAGAGTTTGAGGAGCAACCTTCCTGCCAGCTAATGTTACTTACCTACCTTCTCTCCTTGGAAAGAGGGTGTATTTTTCAAAAGACAAGGCTACTGATAGTGCTGTTACTGTCTCTGACCCTCCCCTACTCCACTCCAGTGATTTCTGAAAATCTATTCAACCTCAGAAAACTTGACTAGGTCAAAAATCTGAGTGACTGAACTGGAAGAATTGCTATGAAAATGGGTATCTGAGTAGAGAGGAGAGATTTAAATTAAAGGTGCCTTAGTGAGAGACCACAGAGATGGCTCAATTATGCTAGCTGAAATAACTCAAGTCCTATTTTGGTCACATGAAGCTCCGTGTCCATGGCAGGACACTTCATCCTGCTGGACTAAATAACTTTTTTACTAAAAAAAGTAAAGGCAGCAGCTGGAGTAGTGTAATTCTGCTCTGAGGTTGCTAAAATCTTTGTACCTAACTTGGTCCAGGCTCATGAACTTTCCTTGAGTGCTTGGTGATTCAACAGCCTGTGTACCCCGCTATGAAACAAACACAGAACTCATTAGGAAAATGTGAAGGAGCTGGAGTGTGCCTTCCTCATTAGGGATGCGTCTGTGTGAGAACACGTAAAAGATGACTGGCAGCAATTATGTCAGTGGTACTTTTAAGCTGATTTCTTAGTGAAATGTGTTTTTTTCAAGCACTATGCTGTCTGCCTTCCTAGGGCTGGCTCTGTCTTTCAGTCTGTCTTTCCAGTGTAACCCTGAAAATCACTGGGCAAATTCAACATGATATGATAAAGAGGAGAGGTCTCAGTGACTGTTATAAACTTCATTAATGGGATGACTGATAGTGAAATCACTGACGAAAAGGCTGCTAAGCTCACCCTTTAGTAGACATTAGGGAACCTGGATGGAGAGCAAGACATCAAGAGTGAAACATCACCAGTTTTCTCTGCTCTCCAAACAACTTGTTTTTAGCTGTGCTGGACCAGAGAGAGACAGGGGAAGGACGGATTTAATTCCCCCGCTCTGGCAAGGGAATACGCTTAGCCCCTGACATCATTATAGATGAATCCCTCCAGGGATATTAAAGATGGAGAGCATAGTTCAATCTTGGTGGCGTCATGTCCAGAGGGCCAGTGGGAGAAATCCTCCTTGCCCAGTTAGGCTTAAAGGGAAACTTAACATGAGGAGGATGACTAAAGTGCATTTAGAGCGAGTGATTTATGTAAAACTATAACCTTTATAAAATAGGATTAAGTGCCAATGTGCTTACATTTGGATGGGGAACGCTTGTTATTTGCCCTGCAAGAGTTATGGCCAATAGGTCTCTGAAACAGAGACCGAGCAAGAGACAGAGAGTCTCAGTCACTTTTTCTTTTTCCCTTCCCTCCTGCCTGCCCCCCTCCTTGTTTCATTAAAGCTACACATCATGCGAAGTGGCACCAGCCTCAGAGAGTCTCTGACAAAACCATTGCATGGAGCCTCAGGACAGAACTTGCTGCAGTTCATGTTCTCTCCCCCTGCCCTTCCTCTCTCTGCCTTTTGCTTTCCAAGTGTACATCCAATAAGTCAGATGAAACTTAATCTTGTTTGCTCTGTCTCTAATTCTCTCTTCCTTTCTCTGTTCTCCCTTTCTCTTGCTGCTCTTCTTCCTTGTCTCTCCTCTGCCCTCCAGCTTCTAGAAAAGCAGCACTTTTTGGGCTTACCTTTATCCTTTACTGTTTCTGGCCTTCTCCCTTAGCTGCAGATCAATAAGTGCAAATAGTGGGCAAGGGAACATCAATGGAATAAGAATGAATTTATACTATTCATTCCTTATTTTCTCTCTCTCAGATTGTTGAGTGGACTGATTTTATAGCAGAGGTGTGCTTGGAGCAGAGGGACCAGTTTGCTTTTTTTCTCCGAGACCCACAGAAATTGGGTACCTCTGCCCAGAGACCCAAACACTGTTTTTAAGATGAATCCCTTGTCCAAGAGGTGCAGGATGTCAAGTGAAATGATGCTCTGATCTGTGCTGATTAGTAGGGAGCTAATATCCACTTGCCACCATCTCTCTTTTCCTATTGCACATCTCTGGGTGCTCTGGGACCTGCTTTGGTTTTCTTTTGTTTTGCCAGTTTCTGGGTATCTGTAAAATTTTGCCAACAAGAAATATGCTCCTGCAGCATGAATTCAGCTCTCCAAGAAGATGAGCAGCCATTGTCTTGAATTTTTAATTGTTTCTTCTCTGGTTTTCTATTTTGGTTTTATTTTATTTTTTTTTAATTTAAACCCCATTATTTAATTAGCAGACAAGGTGCGCAATTATCACTGAAGTGTGAACTCAGCTTGTATCTTTATTTCTCTGCAAAAACTTTCTCCTTTTTAATGCCTTCCTCTGTGGAAAATGGGATATATCACCCAACAGAAATGATAGAAGTGGGTAGCTCAAACCGCTTAAAAATAACCACTGTCCAATGAATCTGACTCCAGTAATTTCTTGAGTTTAGGAAAATCTTTCCCTTCTCATGCCGGGAGGAGAACAGAATTATTGGTAGTCTTTGCTTTTCACATCCGCTGCTGCTATCTCAGAAGGAAATTGTGAGTATAAATCAGTTGGGGGCTCTGATCCAGTGATTCTCTTCTCTTTTTGAGTGCAGATTGCTATGTTTTCCTCCCTATGAAATGGGAATTAGACTCATGGAAATGCAAGGCCTGTAAAGCTGATTTTTATCATGCTCCAGTTTTCTGCTGATATTATTGCAGTGACTTCCGTGTTCTTTGCTCTTGGTATATATCAGGATTTATGAAGATAAGGGTTGGTGCAATAAAGTTTCTTAATATTAGCGAGAAAATTAATTTCTAGTCTGTGCCCTAACATGACATGTGCCAGTTATTGATGGATGAATAGTAAAAAGGGTAGAGGCTTTGCTCAATTTGAATTCTTGCTCCTCCAAACCTTTCCAATATACTTTCAACTTTAGCCAGGAGCTGTAATGTTGCATTTCTGCAATAAGTCCTTTCTCAAATTTTTCATCTTGACTTAATACGACCTCTCTCTCAAATGGTTACTTGCAGCTGTCAGGATTAGGAGCACTGATCTGTTCTTGAGACAAAACATGAAGATGCTTTCAGGACCCGATTTTCTCAGATTTTCTCATTCTCATGGCTAAGCTGGCCATGCTCAAAGAACAACTTTTCTTCCAGTGGCTCTGCTTTAGTACTGGAACTCTGAGTCCTGCACCGAGCAGGGAGCCAGGAGAGCACCGAGGTAACTGAACTTCCCCCCTCCCAAAACCCAAGACATCCCAAATCAGTTTGATTACAGCTTTGCTTGAAAGCTGCTGGGTCCCTTAGAGCCTAAACGGTTGTCATGTTTTACAGATGGATTGCTCCAAATCCTTAGGGAAAGGAAAAAAATTAACAAGAAGGGTAAAGGAGAAAACCACTGCTGCAACCACCTCACCAGCTCCAGCTACCCGACGGCCGCCGCTGTGTAACGCGATCCCCGTATGCGGTGCATTACTGATTTCCAATATGTGGTAATATTTACATTAACATTAGGACACCATCAAACCTTTACTTATCCACATAGTTAAAATTGTTATCTGTATATGAACCCCAGAGATGATATATCTAATTGTCAGCAGTGACCTGATGATAATAGCAGTACAATTTAGTTACACTATACAGTATCATTAATCATCCAAATGTAGCATAAACAGAATGGACCATTTGCTAAAGTCTTTCCAGGGGTGGGAGGGAGATCCCTCACTTTTAACAGCTGTATATGCCGGAGGCTTCCCTAAGGAAAGGGGCTGGCAGGACGGGGGGTGGGGGGAGATTTCTCTACTGAAATCAGAATCACCTTCAAGGGTGGTACATGCCTCTATTTATTAGCGTTATGCTACATATGCTAATGGCAGACTGTACACTATTTCTGAGCATTAACATCTGCTCAAAGCAACAGACTTTCACTTACAGAAACTGATTTAAACTCAGTGAAGCAGATAAACACAGAAATCTAAGCAGGTGGCTGCAACCGAAGGAAGAATTCTCAATTCCTGCACTCAACCGATGAACTTCACTAAAACCATAATTAATATTCAGATAACTGTATTCCAACACAGAGAATAAACAAGATCATTTAAAGGATGCAAATGTCTACTTGGGATGAGGGGAGGCCGAGACTTGGGCTTGGAATACAGAGTGGTTTGAATAGAAATCAAAAGCACTCCTTAGTTTTATACTGCTGACTTTGATGTCGGCCTGGGCCAGAAAACACAAAAAGCAAGAGGATGTTATTGTATTGTTCAGAGGCACAAAGTGGGAATTAAACTTTTAAACCAGCATTTTGTGTAAGGTGATGATAGAAATTAATTTTTCATTGTAGGATGTTGGATGGTCTAAAGGCCTTGTTCCAGAAGTGCTGGTAAGTTTGGTCACCACTTTTAATACCCCAACCTTTCATTTTGGAAATGTTGTAAAGGCATGATAAAAATATGAACAAAATATATCCTTTTCTGTTCTCTCAAGTCACACTTTTTCAAGTTTTTTTGAGCACTGATCACTGGTTCCAGGTGAAAGGCTCATCAGTGTTTCATCTACAGATTAATGTTGCAAAAACAAAAGTCCTTCCTGTTTCTCTCAAACTTCAGGCTTATCTGAAAGATTGGATGGACTTTAATTCTAGTCTAGCTGACCCTGAAGCTTAGAGTGAAACATTAAATGGGAGAGAATTTTACATGTATTCAGCTTTTATTGCAGACATTTGATCTGGTTCCAGACATGCTGCTTCTCCAAGGAATTATGTGATTGCTCTTTTTCTTGTATTAGTGGTATATATTCCTAAAATGCCAGTCCTAAAAGGCAAACCTTGTCTACTCCAGGCAGGTCTCTGGACCAGTATTTCCTCTCGGATGCTTCCAGAAGACTCTGCTCAGGGTTTTATTGTGCTCTCTGAATTACTTTTCTTCTCTCTACTGACCAGATGCATGGATATGGATGGAATATATCATGCACCTGTGGTACAAGGCCTTCAGGAGTTGTGGGTTGGAGCTGCATGATGATGAAATGGCTCATTATAGTTCACTACAGAAAGAAGTGAGCAGCATCAGGCTTTGGAAATCTCTCGGACTGAAAAAGGTGAGAGCCTGGGAGAGTGTCTGAGAGAGGTGTTGCACACACTTGCCCTATTCTCTGTTTTCTCTGGGCTGTTGTTTATGGCCCCCGCTGGTGGCAGAATGGCGTTGTGTACTCCACTCGTCTGAGTCAGGGGGACTGCACTTACATTCTTAAGGAAGAAACGTCTTTCTTTTCTTTTCATTTCTTTTTCCCATTGTATCCTTAATGCTGAATAGGTTTTCTAGGCAATCCTCAAAGGTATCAACTTTGTTTATAAATCTGATACCTCTGTTCACTGGACTCCAGGAGAAGATGAATGGGAATGAATAGCAAGCGAAGCAAAATTTAAAGGATAATTTTGAGATCTAACCCTGAAAATAACTAAATGCTTCATGTGCATACTCAAAAACATTTCTATTCTTTTTTTGGTTTTGCTCTCTCTTCTAGTTCCTCCAAGTCTGGTGTGCTTTGCTCTACTTCCTCACAACCAGCTCCAGAATGTGTGAGAATATATGAGAAACTCAACTTTTTTTTTTTTTAATGTACATTTTTCAGCCTGTGTGTTAACTGAGAAAATCTGAATCTTATAGATTGAAATACTGCAAAACAACAATTATGAACCTCCGAATGCACTGTTTTGAGCTAAAATGATTGAATGCATTTTGTCTAGAGATTTTCAGTCCAGCATTATAATTTTGGATGAACTCTTCCATTTTTCTGAATGCATCAGAGCTGAAAATAAAATCCTATTAACCTTAAATCTTCTATTTGTTTTCTTTGAAATCAAAAGTAACAACTTCGTGGCCTTCCAAACTCTAATAGTAACTCCCTCTTCTGTGTATACTGGGAATCACAGGGTACAACTGTGCTGCTCTGATCTTTTGGGAGGAGGCCTAGGATGGTTGAATACCTAAGATACCTATATCATTACCTTGAAGGTTTGAGATTTATTCCTGCTGATCCAACTTCTTACACCGTCACTCCCCAGCTACAGGTCCCTCTATTGTCCCTCTCCGATTTCTGGTTACTGGAGTGTATTAAGTGGGGGGTTTTATGCTACACATTCATTATCAGGAATGTGGGGGCAAATTCCGCTACACCTGTGCCGTCCATTTGACTTGAGGGAGGCTGCACCGCATCACCTACTTCATCATATGCTCAACAAAGTCAATAATAAAGCTCCTACCATCCTCAGCTGCGCAGGATCAGGGGCAAACTGGGGGTAGAATGTATTATACTACCCTAAAATTATTAGCTTTCATATGTTCCTAAATTTGTTGGTATGTAAGATGATTGTTAGAGGCATGCATGAATTTTTTAAATTCTGCTCAAAAGGACTTGTTGCTTTAGAATATTAGCTGTCTGAAGGATTTTTTCAGATGAAATTATTAGGCTGTTGTAGCTGTAGCTTTTTCCTGCTTTCCCCCCCTCCCTCGTGCTTAATTGTATGCATGCAAATGGTTTCATTGACTGCTTTGGAGGGGTGCAAAAAGAGCTGCCTGAAAAAGTGTTCTGTATAAAATCACAAGAGGGAAATTAAAAGAATGCCTACCAATCTGTTAAAAAAAATAAAATCGCCCAAGTGTGTGGTATCAATTTCCAGGGTGTTTTCAAGAGCCCCTAATGCAGTCCTAAGTAAGTCTTCACTGCCAGTTTAAAAGAAGAATTTGTCTGAAGGAAAACAAAGCAAGAGCAAACACCAAAGATGGAGCATGCCTGAAAAACCAAACTTTCTTTGAGAAGTGTGCTTGCAGTTTCTGTCAGACCATGCTGCAGAATGTGACGCAGTTGCAGCCATCTTTTCCCTCCTGAGTGCCCCTGCCCTTTTCTGCGTCTGTATTAAACGCCTGGCTGTTTTCCACTCAGCATAGTATGGTCACTAAAGATTGGGTGATATTCTTTTAGTCAGCCATGACGGAGTGAAATCCAACATCTCTAACTGGAGTTGGAACCCTGGTTCTACTCCATCAGGAGGCATGGACTCCTCAAATGGGAGCAGGAGCAACCATGGGGCTAAAGTGAAAGATGTGGAGATGTTTTCAGGACATGGGCTGCTGCTGCAGAGGACAGGAAATTGTGTGTAATGGGTGGACTGACTCTGCAGCTAAGCCGTCCTGCTGCCCTAAATACGTGAGTCATTCTGTGCCAGGGTACCCCTTTGGGTACTGGGAACACCGTTGTTTTCCTCCTGTCTGCAGGTGAAGGAGAGGCATAAGGTTTGCCAGGCAGTCAGAAATCTCTGTTTCAGCAGTAGGACAGCTGTACGAAGATGTATAGTTATTATAGACATATATATAGCAAATAAACCCGACTGGAATCAGGACATCAAAAGACTGATGCTCTCTCCCAAGTATTCATCCTTTAAGTACTGTGTCTTTCTTTCTTTCTTGTTTTGTTGACTGCCTATTAGTGTGCTAATCTCTTGGGGGAGATTACTGAACAAATAGCTGTTGGACAAAAATAATGACAGGGAAGGAAAGCACAAAAAAAAAAAAAATAAAAAAGGATAAGAAATGGAGGAGGGGCCAGTGATTGCAGAAGCAGAGATGTATGAAATCACACACCAGTTTCAGAGTGAAGGAGGGCAAAGAGAATAATTTCCCTAAGGGTCAAAGGAAAAGAGAAACCAGCTCTGCACAGAAGGCACTCAGCACCCTTGCAGGATCTGTCCATGTCTTCCCCAAAACCTTGTAAAATCACATCCTATATGAGAACAGCAGCTGTCAGTGTCCAATCCCCCTCTTCACTGTTCCTGCAAGGGTGATGGTTGCTGTCCCTGTGAATGTTTCAGATAAAAGCAAAGATTTCCCGAGCTAAAAAGCCTGAGTGTGAGCAGGGACAGAATCACATCCTCCATGGGTCTGGTGTGGATGGGATGCAGGCAACACTCTCCAACCCGTGGGTGGTTCTGGCTACCCTGTGGACCTCCACCAGCCCTGAGCATAGCATTCACAGCCCCCAGCCCTGGCCTCAGTGGAGGCACAGCTCAATGTGAAGCAGAGCCCTAACTGATCTTCCAGCTAACTCGTTCAGAAAACAAATCTATTGTCCACATTATGTGCCGCACAAATATTGTCGCTTCCTGGGAGAGGCTGTTTATCTATATTTGCCTAGGATTGCTTTTGAACCGGACATTGAACCCATTTCCATGCAATGATTAACACTGGTGGTGGAGCAAACAAAGGGAAGCAGCTTAGAGTGAGCTGGTTTTAAAAGAAAATAAAAAGAAGCAAAAAAATCCCTGTGGACTGAAAATGCTACAGTCAAGGGAAGGCATTCTGTAATCTGGGAACAGTCCTATATATAGCAATATGCCTGAGTGCCTCTGGGGAGCTGAAGCACTTATAAATCTCACGTATTAGATGGAGGCAGAGTACAGCACTCTCTCTGTTCATATGGAGGTGGCTGTTTCTAGTGGTTCTTGTGCGTCTTGGAGTAATATCCCCGTACTCCAGGCTGATGCTTTAAGAGAATAAATCCTTTTTGCTCTTGTTCTGGTCTCTTTGGCTCTTTCCTAATTTTTTTCCTATTTTGTATACTGTTTGCTTAGTTTGGAGAGACTGAGAGCAGACTGTTAGCTTGATGACTAGACTTGCACAGTTTTTTTTGTCAGCTGATATTTGTAGAGGAAAAATAGCTTAGCAAGAAGGAAATCTGTTCACAGATTTGGAGGAAATTTGGCAAGTTGTTTCAAGCAGGACATAAAAAGGATAAATTCAAAACATTTTTCTTTTATTACCTAAAAAGAAAAATAGTTTATCTGTAGGAATATTTTTTTTTTCTTAAATGGGTGTGACCTGGTTTTGTTATTATATTTTATGAAAAGTATAAAAGATGTCCCAACATAGAAGCGTTAAAAAATAAAACACCTGAGTTTGGTTTTTTTTCATAGAAAAATAACAAATTAACTTTTGAGCTTAACCTAAACTTATTTTTCCTTCTTTTAATTTTTTTTTTTTATCCCCACTGGTGAAATATATCCCAAATCTCCCAAGCAAGACTTGATTAAGTGTGTGCAGTTCTGATTTCTCCCTGGAGCTGCAGTTCCTGGCTTTCACTGCAACCTCCATCACTGATGTGCCCTACGTCCTTGGTCAACTCACCAAATCTCTCACTAAAGGTTTCTTTCTCCACACATGTATGTGCAGTGCCTTGCACAGAGGGGACTGGTTTTGGTAGTAACCTGAAGGTGTCACTACTACACAATGAATACTGGTACCCACCATGTCCTGCTCTTTAGCAGCAGGATGGCTGCACTGCAGCTACAATGAATATGCAAAAAAAAAAAAAAAAAAAAATTGCAATAGGTATCTCAAAGTACAGTTTTAGCACTTAAAAGACACCAATATATTGACCCAATCTTGTCAATATTTATTCCTTAGTAGCTGCATTACCTCGGCTTATAAACCTCTATATAACTTCCATTAAAATCAGTGACAAACTCCCATTGACTTAAATGGTGCAGGATAGAGCCCTAAATCTTTAATGTAGTCATGTGCATGTCTCTGTTTTTTCTAGATAATGTAACCACTACACTGTAAAAATATATCTATTATATGCACTTTGCTCAATTATCTGTAAATGTGACAGTAATCACCCTTTCAAATTATATGCTGTATATCAACAAGTTATTTCTATTTAGTGATAAAGAAAAAAAAAAGTTCATAAAAAGTTCTTTTCCAAGAATGCAAATGTACCTCTGTGTAGAAATTCCCAGCTAAGATGGTCTATAAATATTAATTCTTCATAACATCTACCAAGACTGTCTCACACTAGAAATTTCACTCCGAAAGATTCAATCCTTGCGCAGTCACTGCATGCAAATTTTCCTCGGTGCCTTTACATCCTCTCATTAACAGCATCAACTGGGTTAAAATAAGGCTGGCACTTACACTGAATGCTGTCACCGAGGATGGCAGGTCCTTTTCAACCTCCCTGCAGCCTGATCCTGCAGTTGGGATTGGGTTATGGACAGTTTTACTCTCTGTTATCTGCAGCTGCTCCTGAAGTGTTTTCCCCACTGCTGCCCCGTGGTTATTCCCACCCGGCAGCAGTGAGGGCATCTTCTGGATTGCCACGGCTTCCACAGGCTTGATGGGCAAAAGATGTCACACTGGTGCCTAAATATCCCTTCTGGCTGCCCTCACAAGTCTCACGCTCCCCAGTGGGTGAAAAATCAAGAGATTGACCCTTGCAGCTCCTGAGGGTTTGGTCACCTCAAAGGAAGGAAATGGAGAACACCTTCCCCAGCTGTAATTGCAGCCTTTCTCACACACTGCTGGTTCCCCCTTATTCCCTGCCCACATCTGCAACTCCTGATTCCTTAAAAGCAGGGGTGAAGGGCTGTAGAGGTCTCTACTATGTGAAGATACAGCAGCAAAGGAGACCCTTTCAGGCCAGGAATCATCCCAGTACTGCTGTCAGAACAGGCAAGACCCAAGAACCTCCCCGGTGACATTTTTCAAGTTGGGGTAAAGAAGAGCTGGAAGGGCAAGAAAGGACCTGGTGGGAGACCTGGTGTGACATCCCAGGATGGCTGTCACGTTTGCTGGGTGAATTAGCCAAGACCAAAAGCCCCTCAGCTACCGCCAAGCCCCTTCTCACCCCTGGCTCTTGCCTGGGAACCCAAAGCTGCAGGGTGGGTGGGATGGCTGCCAGCCACACTGCTGAAAAACATCTCAGCACCAACTCACACTTCCCCTGTCTGCCAGTATCCATCTGCTGTCTCCTATCCCCTGCCTGGCATCCCAGCACCTTGAGGCTGGAGGTTCTCTTCATCCCCCATCTGTGCAGCCCCCAGCAGTGGGGCTCTCAGCCCCAGCAGAGGTGACAGACTCTTGCCGAGAGAGTCATGGACCCCAAGCATGACCATGCCACATGGAGCAGGAGGGTGCATTTAATGCAGAGAGGTGGCTGCCCTGCATCTCTTTCCTCTCTATACACCACCATGTGGATTTTATTACACCCTAAGAGGAGAGACAGTCTCATCCTGTGTGCACCCCAAAATCTGTCTCACTGCACCCTCTAAGAAAGAAACACCCACACAGGAGTGGAGGCAGTTCAGCCAGCAGTGGTGTCTTTAGGCCTGGTCTGCAGTTGGATTTGAAAGATGGGAATTAATATGCGTTAATCCTGCAGCCTTGTTGAAGCAACGTCTAAATAGCTTATACGTATTAAACACTTGCAGCCCTGGCTGCCCGAGCCTGTTACTGCCTTTCAGCTAATGCCTCTAGAGAAAGTCCTAACCAGACACCAAGACAGAACACAAAATAAAACTTCAGACAGCCTGATCTTAAGCAAGGGTTTTTGGAGAGGGAGAATTAGGGACACAGATTGCATCTCAAGTGACCCTGATGCTCTTTTAACTGGCAGGTTTCCTGTCGTCCTGGCAGGTAAACGCACAGAAAAGCATAGCCACGGTGTAGTGACTCACGATCCTCTAGAAAACTCTCCCTGCATGCTCCAAATCCTCACTTCAACCCTGCAGTGTCGGAGCCAGCAGGCTGGTAGGAGATGACTGAACTTAAATCAACACCTTCAGCATAATTTTTCGGGTAGGCTTTAAACTTGTTCTGTGAATCAAAGGAACTGCATTGGCATAAGGGCTCCCCCACCCCATTCCCCTATATAATTGCATCCACACTGGTAACCCATCACGGCTGTGATCTTTTTGGAGAGTGTGACACACCCATTCAGCTTGTGCAACTTCTTCTGGTCCCAGTAAGTTTGCAGTGGCTTTTGGAAGGTTTGGACCTGGCCCCTCCTGTTGTTCTGTAGCTGCCTCTTTAATTATGTGAATTTTAGCATCTAGGGAAGGGAGATGAAAATGGTCCCCATCTGTCCTGGTTCTGAGAAACTCGAGCCTGATCCTTCCCTGAGTAACACTGCCCTGCCAGCCCATCCCAGGTAATAGGGAATTATTTGCAGGGAGTAAAGCTGGAAGAGGAGAATGTCAGACAGCCCCTCCTGGAAAGATTTATAAATGCATCATAACCGAATTCACAGGCTTAGTGCCTTGGAGAGTAATTGAAAGAGATGTTCCATATTGATCTTTTCAGAAAGTTCAGTTTGTCTAATCCATCCCCTCTCTAGAGCCGGGTGAAAAATGTTTGAACTTGTAGTGCTGGGGTCGGATTCTGCTCTCTGTCACCTGGGTGTAAACCTAGGGAGGAAACTCTGAAGACCGTGGAAGTTTCTGTGGTGTAAAGAAGAGCAGAAGCCAACCCCAAGCACAGAAGAAGTGTACTGGTGTGTGTCTGTAGCTGGGCTTGGTTTGAGGAAAACCATTTTTGTCACTGCAAGTTTCCAGTGATTTGATGGGGTGGACATTGTGTATCCATGTTGTGATGTGAATGCTGGGGATTTATTGCACAAAATATGGAGAGGAAAGATGATTTTGTGATTAAGAAATCAGACTGGGACTTGTATAATCTGTGTTTAATTCCCAACCCAGCTGTAGATTGCTGCTCTGTCCTTGGATAAGTTATTTATGCTCGGATCCATAAAGCTATTTAGGTATCTAACACCCATTGATTTCAATGGGAGTTGGGCTCTAAGTGCCTTTAAGGATCTGAGTCTTAATCTCAGTGCAACTCAGGGTTAGGAACCAAACATATTTGATCACGATCTGGTGCTTCTTTTCTCCTACTGGATATATGCTTGTTTGTGTCCATTTGGAATATGGCAGGTCTGTAAATGCCTGTACATCATCTAGCACAGTGCACTCTTTATCTCAGCTGTTGCTGAAAAAACATAATACAAATGTAATCACAATCGCTAAAAAAACCCAACCCAAATCCCCAACACATACCGAGAGCTAAACTGAAAGAAAGAAACCTAAGGACCTTAATATTACAGTCTATTTGTTAATGTTCTCTTGTGCTTTAAAAATTATCAGCAAACGCCATGTATTTTGCTGTGCATTGATCTCCTGTGGCCTTTTCAATTATTCGGCCCTTCTAGTGACCCTTCCTCAAAACATCTCAATTATTTTACAGGTGTGAACTAGACATTGCATCCTGCCCTCCCAGACATGGGGTTATTACCTTGCTTACTTTGCAGTTCAGGAAACTGAGTCACAGAACTTTGCCCCAGACAAAGGATGCATAAATAAGCACTTAGGTCTTGAAACAGCAAAACACCCCCATAAATGCTGTCCTGGTACCTCTTGTTTCGGTCAGATTTACACGTATCCCAATTTTAAAAAGGTCTCCTGGGATGAGAGTCACAGTTCCTCTCTTCTGGCAAATAAACCACTCCTTTATGTCACCTGCATCTGCTCCTCACCAGGTTTGTTTCTCTAATAACAGCGCTCTGCACCCTAAAGCTGTCCCCCTCCCCCAGTAAAAGCAGGCAGCACGGGTCCTTCATGCCAACAGGCACAGAGAACGAAGCAGCCACAGAGAACACAGCGTCTTCTGGGGTTGTGGGGTGTGTGAATAAGAAACAGTTTAAACCTGTTGGCAGATACACCATCGGGTGTGTGGCGGTGTTTGCGCAGCACGAGGACCGCAGGTGTACCCTTTGATAACAGCCACCAGGGACAGTGGGGCAGCAGAGTTTTCTCTGTTCTCATTCCCTGGGGCTACTCCGCCCCGCCCAGGAAGTGTGGGGAAATTCCCAGCCTGCAGTCGAAGGTTCGTGTTTGCTGGGACTCTGTCACAGCTGTTTCTTATCGCACTTGAACATGTTTCCAGGAAGTGTAAGACACTTCCATGGATGAGAACTGGAATCTTCCTCTCTGGGGCACATCTTTCCCAAAAATAGCGACTGTCCTCGATATACCTCCATGTTTTTGAAGTGCAAATTCCTGAACTTGTGGCAATTCCTTCCTGCTCTTTGGATTTCAGTATCTCCAAGGGGCAGATCCTCTCTGAGGATTCACTGCATGGTAGCAAACCATGCTGTCTGTAAAGCACTGAGGATGAACAGGGAGCCAGAGACATCCAGTGCTTCCTGGCTGTAATGTTCATATCCTCCTAAAAGAGCAAGAGAGATTTGAAGGAACTACTATGGCCTTATTTTGAAACAACCTTTCGGTACAAAGCAATGGATTCATTTACTAAATTAAAATGAGCCTTGGAATGCCTAGTGGTGTTACAATACAGCTAAGACTTGCTTAACCGGGATGATGTGAGGAGAATCTCGCCAGGAGGAAGCCATTATCCTTATCATATCCAGGAAAATGGGAGCAGTTCCACCTGGCATTTCATTCATGTGAGTGTTGCTGGTGGGTTTAAAGCTCTTTTGGTTTTCTCATATGTATAGGGGAAAAGCAACAGTCAACGTCTGAGCTCTCCAAATAAATTAAAGGACTTTCTTTCCTCTGCTTAGTTACCCTCCTTGTCACATCTTTTTGCTCCCACTC
This sequence comes from Falcunculus frontatus, assembly GCA_013398115.1. Lineage (NCBI taxonomy): Eukaryota > Metazoa > Chordata > Aves > Passeriformes > Falcunculus > Falcunculus frontatus. The sequence continues at coordinate 1,100,342 of VZRV01002087.1, forward strand.
TTTCCTTTCTCCCCTATAAAAAAATGAGTGCAAAACAAATGAGTGAAAAGACAGCATCTTACCAAATCATCTTTGTGCAAAGGTTTAATTTCCTGTCCTGCTGTGTTTTTGTGTGTATGTGTTCTTCTTTTCCTCAAAAGAAGGAAGGAAATAAGAAAAAAACAATGGTAGAAAAAATTGAAGAGGATCAAGAACCTGACAGACAATAAAGCAAAAAGATATTTAGGAAAAGAGTGGCCTAAGTACATTTTTCTTGCAAAATCATCAGCCACCTCTGTAAGGATGTGGAGAGGAGAGTAAAACAGGTGGTGTCTGTCTGAGAAATGAAGTTTGGCTTCCCTACACCCTCCCTTCCAACTCAGAGGGTCTTAGCTAGAAGCACTAGCTGCCACACGAGACAAGCTATGGGAGTGCACAAGGGGCTTGTAACAGATGACCGTTGTCAGAGGGGTCTTTTTTTTTTTGGTCTCAGACTGTTGTGGAGGCTGGTGGGGCTGGATGGCATCCCCGACCAGGCAGTGTGAGAGTTGGAGTGTCACTAGTCCTCCCTGGAGAGAAAGCCGGGGTGCTCTCTGGCCGGATGAGAGCGCTGGGTGAGTGTGTGCAGCAGAACAGATAGGAAGGAACCACAAAGTGGCAGCATTGTATCTGGTGTGTGGAAGAGACAGCCGGAGTCAAACGAGCCTGACCTTGGTCCTGCTTGTATCAAATCTGACCTGACTTATCAGGAGAGGGTCAGTGCTGAAGGCAGCATACGGAGGAGTAAACTTTGTTCTCAGCTATAGGTGCCTCAGAACTGCCCCTCTCTGGAGAAGAGGGGAAAAAGAAAAGAAAAGAAAAAACCAAGAAATTGGGGTGGCTTGATTATTATGCACCAAAACAAGCTGGATTCCCTTAAGCAAGAATCTGGCAAAGTATCCCTGTTAGGAAATATCTGTTTACACAGTATGTGCAAGTCCAACAAGGTCTGATCCCTGATACTTCAAGTGACTGTCAATTGTTAACTTTTTGGAAAATCTCAAAGTTCCTTATGGGGAAATTTTATTTTTCCAGTTTTGTAAAGCAAGAATCAGAAAGGCAATGCCAACAAGTTAAGTATCTTGAGATTTTTAAATCAATCTCGAATTTACAGTGTCCAGCTTGAAACACCAATTGTGCTAGGGACCCCCCTTCCCCAAAGCATGTACATAACAAGCATACAAAACAAGTAGGCACTAAAAAAAAGTGACAGACAGTTTTAATTTTTCTCTAGAAATTACTTGCTCAGCGTCTACAGAGTAAACCAACAGCTGAGCTAGGAAAAAAACCAAAACAACTACGTCTCCTAACTCTCAGCTCTCAACAACACCGTGTGTTAAAAGTCTAGAAAGGGCTGTGAAACACAGGCTGTGCCTGTGGAAGGACCTGGGGGAGGTGGGTGGCTTTTCTGGATTCACTCCAGCAGCTCACCTGGGACGGAGCGGGAAAGAGCCACCGAAACAGCCCGCTTGCTCATGAGGTTCATTTAGTCTGCAGCTCCTCAGAGGGACTCCTGTGCCTCTCTTTCTCCACCCATCAGAGAGAGAATGTGTCCCATCGGGGCGGGGGGGGGGGGGGG